>SRPT01000349.1:0-30616 GCA_018360205.1 Claviceps digitariae | reverse complement strand
AACCCTAACCCTAACCCTAACCCTAACCCTAACCCTAACCCTAACCCTAACCCTAACCCTAACCCTAACCCTAACCCTAACCCTAACCCTACCCTATAGTAATTTAGTTTACCTTTATTTTTATAGAATTTTACTATTTTTTCTATAGTAAATTTAATAAATTTAATAGTAAATTCCACTAAACTAGCTTATTTAGTATAATTATTAGCTAATAATTTTAATAAAGCTTTTAGCTTTAATTATAGCTTTTTTAGAGCTATAGGCTCTTATTATAAGGTTCTAATTTTATTAGAAAAAAGACTTAAAGCTTATAAACTAGTACCTAAAATATTACCTAAAAGGCTAGTTATTATAAAAGGTTTTAAGACCTATATAGTATATATCCCCTTTAAAAAGCTAGTTACTAAAACTAGCTTTATTAAAATTATAGAACCTATAGGCCCTATTTTTAGCGGCTTTCCTAGGTTATTTATAAAGAATAGCTTAGTAAAGAATACTAACCCTTTTATAATTATAGAAAAACCCTTTAATTTTTTAAAGGGGGTACTCTTTAAATCCACTCTAGGAAGTAATTCCTTAAAGAGAGAAAACTAACCTAAGGTTATTCTTAGTAATAAAAATTACCTTAAACTTAATTTAGACTACTCTATAGCTAATTAAATAGTTAATAAGCTAACTAAGGTTTCTAAAGACCTAATTTTGCCTAATTTATTAAATAATTAGCCTAAAAGAATTAATAAAAATCTAGATTCTATAGATATTAATATAGGGGCTATAGTATAAAAAATCTACTATAAAGTATAGCTAAAAGCAAAAAAAAATATACTAATTAGTAAGCTTAAGACCTAAAAGCAAGCTATAAATTCCCTAAAAAAAGAAAAGTAACTAAAAGCTATTTTTAGTAAATTTAAGTAACTTCTAAAGGTAGGGACTTTTAAATTTATAGGGATAGATAATATTCTTAATAGCTAAAAAGTTTTAAAAAATTACTTAGTATTAAAAATAAAAAGAAATAAAGAAAATAATCCTTTAAAATATAAAGTATAGCTAATTACTAAAGGTTTTATATAAATAAAAGGTTTAAATTATATAAATACCTTTACTATTACTAATATATCCTTTAGCTAGTGTATATTATTAGCTTTTATAGCCTAGAAAGATTAAGAAATAAAGTAAGTAGACTTTATAAGGGCTTTTTTTAATAGCTACCTTAAAGAGCTTATTTATATATAAATTATAAAGGGATTTATAGAATTTATTAAGTAAAATCTATACTTAGCTAATTTAGCTAAAAGATTTAGCTATAGAGCTTCTAAAAAGCAAATAATTATCTTTAAAAAAACCCTTTATAGCCTAGAGTAAAGCTCTAAAGAATAGTAATAAACACTAATTAAAGTGCTTAAAAACCTAGGTTTTAGCCCCCTAATTTCTAACCTAGCTATCTTTAAAAACCTAGTAATAAAAACCTTTATAATTACTTATATTAATAATTACTTTCTAATAAGCCCTAATTTATAATATATTAAAGAGCTTAAAAAGGCTTTATATAAAGCCTACCCTATAGAAAATAAGGGCTCTATAGAGTTTTTCCTAGGGGTATAAATTTAATAAAACTATAAAAATAAAGCCCTAAAAATACATTAAAAATAGTATATTTAGAAAGCTTTAGCTTGCTTTAAGCTAGAAAATTATAAAGTAGTTAGAATTCTAATATAGCCTAGTATCCTTAAAATTTAGCTTACTAAGTAGCTTTTAAATTAGGAAATTAAAGAATATTAAAGCATTATAAAGTGTAAGGTCCTCATAACACAAGGCGCATTGGGATAGAATCCTTTATGCTTAGTTATGCTCTTGCTTATAGTAGCCCTTAAAAGACTACTATATATATAAAGGCTTTTTAGAAAAAGTAAGCTTTAGTTAATATATTAATTACTATATTATCTTTACCTAGCTACTATATTTATACTTAATAATTCTAAAGCTTCTTTATAGCTACCTAAAGATAATATAATACTTTATACTTAATAACCTATAGCTATTTTATAAAAAAGCTTTTTATTTTTTAAACCCCTAGTAAATACCTAGTAATTTATAGCTACTATAGCTAATAATATCCCTTTAATTACTATTATTACCTAGAATAAAGTAATTTTTAAAACCCTTAACCTTAAGAAAAAAACTAAAGTAATATAGAAGTAAATTTAATAGCTTAAAGAACTAAAGAAATTATAGGCTTAAAAATAAAAGCTTTTTACTACCTTAGGTTAATTAATAAATAATATAAAAAAAACTAAATACTACTACTTTACTAATAACTTATTAAATAATAGCTAAAAAGAAGTTAAGGTAAAGAATATTAACCCCTTAATATACTTAACTAACCTATAAAGATATAAAATTTAAATTAATAATTTAACTTATACTTTTAATAAAGTATAATATAAATTCTATTAAAACTATTAAAAAATCCTTTTTACTTTTAACTATATATATTAGTTTTATTAAGTAAAATAGGATTATTTTCTTAATAAATAATTAAATAATTAATATAAAAAACTTAAGGATAATTAGAATAAATTCTAAAAATAAACCCTTATCTTACTAAAGGACTTTACTAATTAAAAGGCTTAAATTACTATTATAATAAAAAATACTAAATAATAAAAAGGCTAGAGTTTTATTAACTTTAGTATTTACTTTAATTTACTAAAGAAATACCTTAAAAAAGCTAGTAAAAAAGTAAAGGCTTTTTTTTTCTTTATTAAGTTATTACTTAACCTTTAAAATTATATAAATTTATATATATTTATTACTAGAAAAATAAGGGAAGAAGTAGTATAGATTGCCTAGTAATTCTAAAATACTATACTAATAAGACTTAAGTATAAAATAGAATTTAAAATAAAAAGAAACCCTTTAAAAGCACTTTAATTATAATTATAAAGTATACTATATTATTACTAATAATAATACCTTTTTTTAGTATTAAGTAGCCTTATAATAAGCTTAAATAATAAATTTATTTAAAGACTATAAAAGTACTATAATTATAGTAGCTTAAACTATATTTAATACTATTATAAGTACCCTTAAAATAATAAATAAACTAAATAAAAAATACTTAATAGTAAAAGTAGCTACTCTTACCTTTATTAATTATAAACTCCCTATTAAGTAATATTTCTATATACTTATTATTATTTAAAAATAAATTACTATCTATACCTTAACTAATTTAAATATATACTTTAATATTAATATTATTAGTTTAAAGTTTATAAAATAATAAAGACTTTAAAAGACTTTAATAAATATCTTTAAACTCTAAGTAATTAGTATGTTAACTATTTTATAATATAAAGTATATAATATATTAATAAATATAACTAATTTTTATAAATACTTTAGAGAATTAACCTTACTATATATAGTAATAAATAAAGACCTTAGAGTTAAAGAAAGCTCTATTTTAATTAAAATATATATATTAATAACTAAATATATTTACCTAGCCCTTTATAAAAAAAAGTAATAATTTAAGCTTTATTAATTTAGAATATTCTTAATAACTCTTTATTAATTTATAAGAAAAAATAGAAATATAGCTACTATATATATTATTTAGGTAATTACTAGTAATAAAGTAATACTTTTAAAAAATAAAGATTAAAGAAAAATACCTTTAACCCTTAGTAATATCCCTTTAAAACTATTTATATATATAAATATATTTAAATTTAATAATATTAATATATTATTATTAAGGAAAAATACTAACTATACTATTAACCTATTACTTAATATATTACTACTATATAAACTTATATACCCTTTATTTTAAAATAAATTTAAAGTTCTATAAAAATACCTTAAAAAAAACTTAGTAAATAGCTATATAAAAGCCTTAAAAAGCCTTACTAATACCTTTATTCTCTTTATTTTTAAAAAGAATAATACTTTTTAATTATATATAAACTATTATAGTATTAATAAGGTTATACTTAAGAATTAATATATATTACTTTTTATTTTAAAGATTTTTAATTATATTTAAAGAGTAAAGTTTTTTATTAAAATTAATATTAAAAATATATATTATTATATTTATATTAAGAAAAGAAATAAATAAAAAATAGTATTTAGAATTAAATATAGCTACTATAAATATTTTATAATACTCTTTAAACTAACTAATACCCTAGCTATATTTTAAAACTATATATACTAAGCGCTATAAAGGCTAATTAATATTAATTATATAGTATATTTAAATAATATTTTAATCTTTTTAAAAATATAAATAGAATATATAGCTTATATATAAAAAGTACTAAATAAAATAAAGAGTATTAAACTATATACTAAACTATTTAAGTATATATTTTATTAAAACTTAATAAAATTCCTTAAATTTATTCTCTTTATTAATAGTATTTTAATAAATAAAAAAAGGGTAAATATAATTTAAAAATAAATAAAACCTATAAGTTTTAAAAATATATAAGTCTTTTTAGGTTTTTATAACTTTTACTATAGGTTTATATATTAATACTTTACCTTTATAATACCTTTTAATATATTAATAAAGAGAAGTAAAAAGGGAATTTAATATAATAAGTTTTACTTTAGAGATAATAAATATATAGTATTTATAGAGCTAAAAGCTATTTTTTAAAAAGTGCCTTTATTATAATATTATAAACCTAAATAGCTAATTTATATTAAAATAAATACCTTTACCTTTTTAATAGCTAATATTATTTTTTAGCTAAATAATAAAAAGTAATACTACTTTATAGTATTTTAATTTTAAAAGTTTATTAATATAAAATAAAACTATAGTATAGCTAACTAAAAGCTCTTTACTATAGTAAAATCCTTTAAATATTAGTAATACTATATTAAAGGGGTTATAAATTTTATAAAGGTTTTATTAAATTACTATAATTTATAGATTTTTATAAGCTAAACTAAGCTTAATAGTTAGTAAGCTAAATAGTATATATTCCTTAGCTTATTTTATTTTATTATTAAGCATTATATAAAGAAAAGTAATTCTATAAATATACTATTAAGAAAGCCTAATTATAAAGATAAGGCCTTAATAAATTAAAAAATATTACTAAAGTTATAAAAAAGATTATTACTTTATAAAGAATTAAAGGTAGTACTTAATAGTATATAATAGCTTAGTAAAATACCTTTAAGGATATATTTAGTTTTAGCTATTAAAGCTAGTTTTATAAAATAAAACTTTATTACTTAAATAGCTAAAGTAGCTATTAAAACACTAGCTAGAGAGTAAGTAAAACTAAGTAATTTTACTATAAAGATTATTTATATTTAATATATTAAAACCTAAGAGGTTAAAAAGGCTATTATATTATTTAATCCTTATAAAAACTAAATATATAAACCCTTTACTAAATTACTATAAAAAGCTTAAAAATAAAACTTAAACCTTAAAAGAATTACTAAAAATATAGTTCTAAGGAATTAAAGTAAAAAGGTAAGGATATAGTAATATAATATAAATAGCCTTTTATTATATAAAAACTAAGTAGTTATTTTATAAAAGCTTATTTTATAGTAAAAGCTTTTATAGCTATATTATAATAATTCTTTAGCTAGTTATTTTAAAATTAATAAAATTATAAAGCTTTTATATTAAGTATACTACTAGCTAGCTATAAAATAAGCTATAATAAAGTATATCTTTAGTTATAAAGTATACTAATAAGTAATTATTAAAAGGCATTACTTATATAATTACTTTAAATTATTATTAATACTATAGTAACCTTAGGTAAAAATATTTATAAACTTTATTATAAGCTTACTAAAAGAATTATATTATAAGTAATAAATTAATATAATTTTAATAATTATAAACTAATTTACTAAGTATATAGTATTTCTATTTATAATTACTAGTATTAATATAGTAAACTTTATAGAGATTTTCTATAAAGAGATTAAATTATAGTTTAGACCTATTAAAGATATTATATTAAATTAAGGGTTTATATTTATAAGTATATTTTAAAGTAATTTATACTTTTACTCTAAGGTTAAATAATAGTTATTTATAGTATTTTACCTCTAAACTAATAGGTAAATAAAAAGGACTAATTAAGTACTAAAATACTATTTATAATACTTTATTAATAAATATTAGCTAATATAGCTAGCACTATTACTATAGGCTTAATTTATATATAATAATATTATAAATAAAACTATAGGGTAGGTATTTAATTATATACTTTATAAATACTACCTTAAGTTTTACTTAAGTATTAAAGGTAAAGCTTTAAATAAAAATATACTTAAAGCTAAAGTATAAATATAAAAACTTTATATACTATAGAAAAAAATAGTAAAAATATAGAAAAAAGTAGTAAATATATAAACTAAGTATTATAATTAATATTACTAACTAATAATATTCTATAAAGGTAATAAGGTCCTACTATTTACTAAGAATATATAGGTTAAATATATAAAGAAAAAGCTAAACCCTAGATTTTTAGAACCTTTTTATATTTTATACTTTATAAGGAAGTAAGTATATTACTTTAAATTACTTAAGAAATATATATAACTTTATAATATATTTTATATTAGCTTACTAAAGCTATAATATAAAAGAAAAGAAAATAAGGAAAGTATAATAACTTTAAACCTAAAAGATAATAATAATAAATATAAAGTTAAGGAGATTAAAAATAAAAAGATTACTAAAAAAGATATATACTTCCTTATAAAATAAAAGGGATAGCTAAGTAAATATAACTAGTAAATTCTAAAAGATAATATCTTAGCACTAAAGCTAATTACTAACTTTTATAAAAAGAAAATAAATAAAATAATTTATAAGTAATAGCCTAGTAATTAAATATAGAGTTAGTAGTAATAATAAATTTATTTTATAATAAAAAAAAAAAACTATTTATAGTAAGGGGACTACTATAAAGAATAAATTTATAGTAGCCTCTATAGACTACTAAGCTAGGCTTATACCCTTAATATAGCTAATATAGATTAATATAAACTAAATTACCCTTTTTATACTATAAAAAACCTACTTAATAGTTACTACCTAAATAATATATTTAGCCTTACCTAGGTATAAATATAAAAAAGTAGTATTATATTAATTCTTATTATTAATAGTATTTTAAAAGAGAAATATAAGTAAATATTAAATAAATATAAAGGGATAATACTTACCTAAGGGAAATATAAAAAGGGGTAATATACTATTTAGAGCTAGTAGCTAGCTAGTATATACTAATTATATAAAACTTATACCTTTTATTATAAATATTAATAAAGAATTTTACTATTATATTAGTATATATACTATTATATTTTTAGCTATACTAATTAAGCTATAGGCTACTTAATATACCTACTTAGTATAATTAAAACTATATAGTAAAAGGAAAGATATATAGGTAATTTATTATTACTAGTCCTTAGTAAAAATATACTCCTTTATAGTAAAAAAAGAGTTATTATTATTTACTATTATATTTAAATTAAAAACTAATTTAATAGCATTTAAAAAGATTTCTAGCTAGTAGTATATAAAGAGGTAGTTTTTTTAGTTTCTCTATATTATAGGTATAGCTTACTTATAATATTAATAATTACTATAGATTTAAAAGGTTATATATATAGTATTATAAGTATTATTACACTCTTAGTATTATAAATAATATCTAAATAAATAAAAAGTAGTGCTAATAAATAAATTAGTATTAAAAGTATAGCTAAGCACTATAAAAATAAGCTTAAAGGGTAGGCTTTTTTTAAAGTTATAGTAGCTAATATATATATAATAAGTATATATATATAGCTATATAAAAATTTTCTTAAAAATAATAAAAAAAAGTAATATTATAATAAATTAATAGTAAAAGTTAATAAAATAAGTAAAAAAATAAAGGGGAATACTAAGTCTAGAGTAAGGAAAATAAATAAAAATAAAGAAGGTAAAGTATAATAAAAGTAAAAAAGTAATAAAAACCTACCTTATTTATAGGTAAACTATAAAGGAAAGTAATTTAACTAGGGTATTATTTTATTTATTTAACTAATATTAATAGTTATAATTAAGTATTATTATTATTATATATTACTACTAATTAGCTAGTAATAAGTAATATATATTATTTATTTTAATTATATACTAAGAATACCTAATAAAGGGGTTAAATAAAGGACTTAAAGCTATATTATAATATAGCTATTTATATATCCCTCTTAAAATATTAATAAAAGGTATAAGTAAAATATATACTACTAAAATATTAGCCTAAGGGGGGGGGTAATTATAAGGTCTTTATAATATAAGGTATATTAAGATAGAATTCCTTATACTTAGTTACACTCTTGCTTATAATAGCCCTTAAAAGACTACTATATATATAAAGGCTTTTTAGAAGAAGCAAGCTTTAATTAATATACTAGTTACTATATTGCCTTTGCCTAGCTACTATATCTACACCTAACATAAAGACTATTATATATTTAATACTTCTTACTAGGCCTAATATTACTTTTACCTTATAGTAGCTTTTAATAGCCTTAGCTAAGCCTTATTTAGAATACCTAAATATAGTAAAAAGCCTATTAAGGTACCTAGTAAGTACCTAGAGCTTAGCTATAATTTATAGAGATTTTCCCTTTAAAAATAAAGCTAAAAATACTAAAAAAGCTAGCTATAGCTTAGTAGGGTTCTATAATAATAATTTTATAGGTAATAGAAGCTCTTCTAAATCTACCTATATATATCTTTTTAAGCTAGCTAGTAAGCCTATAAGTTAGAAAAGTAAGAAAGCTAGTACTATAGCTTTATTAACTATAGAAGCTAAATCTAATGCTATATATAAAACTTTTTATAAGCTTTAGTAGCTAGAAGGAATTTTTAGGGAGCTAAAGTTACCTATAAAGCCCTTTATATAGATTTTTTATAATAACTAAGGCGCTATAAAAACTGCCTATAATTTATCTTTATATAGCTAAACTAAGTATACCCTACTAAAATTCCACTATAATAGGCAGTAAGTTTTAGCTAGGTTAGCTAAAATTACTTACCTAAATACTAAGAAAATGCCTACTAATAGCTTAACTAAGCCTTTAGCTATTCTACTATACACTATTTTCTTAGAGCTTATAGGGCTTTAACCCTTATAACCCTTACTAAAAATCACTAATAATGCCTAGCTAAAGGCACTAAAATAACTATAAAAACACTAGAAAAATTAAAAATAATTACTAAAATAAGCTAAAAGTACCCTTTTATTTTTAATAAGGAATTACTTAATAAAACTATATATAACTATAGTAAAAAGTTATATATTTTATAAAGCTATTTTATAGAGCTAGTTATAATATATCTTATTTTTATTTTATTATTTTTATTAAATTTAATATATATTTTTAATTAAATTTACTACTCTTTTTTAAGTAAGTACCTTTTTAAAGGGAGTATTAAAAATAATAGCTATTTTTAGGCCTTTTAATTACTAATTAGAGCATATTATAGGGGACCTTTTAGGGCACCTTATAGTGGCTTTAGTTAACTAGTATATTATATTATATATTGCATTATATAAGCTATAAAGCTATATATTATACGCTATAAAGCTATATATTAAGATACTATAGCTATATAAACCTACTTTTTAGGACTTTTTTACCTTTTTTTTAACCTTAGGTAGCTATACTATATTTAATATATTATTACTATAGTTTATAGAGCTTAGTATAACTATATATATACTATAAAAGCTATAATTAAATTTTTAATTAAAGATTTAATATAAGCTAACTAGCTATAAAGTAGCTAATTAAATAACTAATTAATAAAAGTTATAGAAAATATTATATAACCTTTAGGTTACTTACTTTATAGTATAACTTTAGATTAAATTTATAAAATAATAAGGAATTTTTAAAAAGTTTTATAACTAAATTCTTTATTACTAAAATTAGGGCTTTTTAATAATATATTTAGCTAAAAATAACTTTTTATAGGTATATATTAAATTTTATTAAGTTAATAAAAAAATAAGTATATTAGTAGCTAATTTATATAACTATAAGTCTATTTTTTTATTTTTCTATATAAATAAATTATATAAAAAATAAAAAGTAGCTTATAACTACTTTATAGTAATTTAATTCTAATAATAAGGTTAAAGGGTATATAAAGGAGAAAACCCCTTTATAGCCTATAATTATATAGACTAACTAGCCTAGCTATTTATAATATAATGTAATCTACTACTATAAATAAATAGATAAAAATCTAAGGAAAATTCTAGTAATTTCTATACCCTAAAATTACTATATTTTATATACTAAAAGTTATATATTAAGCTTTTAATATTAAAAATAGGCCTATAGAGTAATCTATAGCGCTATATAGGGCTTCTATCCGCTGCTTACTAAGCCTCACTACCTTAGTACACAGAAGGCAAGATCCTCTGTAAACCCCTTATTTCTAATAGCTTTATAAAGGTATAAGGTTATTAAGGTATAAGAATTCTAGGTACTATCTTCTAGAGAGTCTATAGAAGTTCTCTAGATATTAGTTATTATAATAAGGTATACCTATATTATATAGGGAAGGATACGATTATTACTAAGTAAGGTAAAGATTTTAATTAGAGTTTAATAGTATATTTTTATTACTATACCCCTAGAGAGAGTTAAGGGTTTATTATAGTTTTTTTTAAAGTCTTTAGAATTAGCTAACTACTAGTAAAGTTAGGTAGTAAGGTAATAGGTAATTAAATAATATTATTTTAATTTTTAGTACTAAAAATAGTATTATAATTTATTCTTTAGTATACTTAAGAAGCTTATAAAGGTTTAATATAATAAACTTCTTAATACCTTTATTAAGTAGAATTCTATAATTTTATAAAAGGTCCCTTAAGCTACTTTAAATATATATTTTAATTTTCTTAAAGTATTTAAAAGTTTAATTATAAAAATTATTTTAAAAGTTCTTAAAAAGTTCTTTTTCTCTTTAGCTTTACTCTTTATAATACTAAATAATATAAGCTATATAGTTATTAAGTATAATTACTAATACTATTACTAAATTAGGGTTTTTAAATATACCTTTTTATTCTAGTAAAATAGCATTATTAAATAAGTATAGCTTTTTTAGTAATAAATTCTTTATTAAGTAAATTAAGCTAATAGTTAATAAAGCTCTCTTCCCTTTTAAACTTTAGTTTCTAATTATTTTTTATATTTTATTTTCTATTTATAATAAAGCTATATTATTATTAGTAAGCTAGCCTAGCTTAGTTTATTTCTTTATAATAAATAAAAAAAGTATTTAGATTTAAAATATAAAGCTATTTTATTTAATAAAATCTAGCTATACTTTTATTATTATAAAGCTGCCTTCTTTAGTATAAAAATAATAGTTTTAAATATTATAAAAGTTATCTTTTCTTTATTAAAAAATACCTTATAAATCTATAGTTAATAATAACTACTAATTAGTATTAATATAACCTTAGAAAGGTTATAAAAGAATAAATAAAGCATTAGTATAAAAAAGGTTATAAATATAATATATTAATATTAATAATAATACTAAAAAGCTAGACTAAGGAAGGTAGTATTATATATAGAGTTTTCCACTAGCGTTAGGGTTAGTAAGTCTAATTATATAATACACCTAATTAGTATCTATAAATCGGACCTTCCTGAGGTTATGCTATTCCACTAAGGTTGTGCCGTTAAGGGCAATTCTAACACCCTTTTATAGCTAATACTATTATTTATAGTAATAGCTTTAAGGATACTAAAAATAATATAAGCTTTAGCTATATTATATTTTAATAAGGGAAAACTATACTATTTAGTAGTAAATAATTAAAGTAAGCTAAGGTTTTTAATACTAAGGTTTAAAGGGCCTTTATTAATCTCTAAGCTATATTATAACTATAGCTATCCCTAGAAAATATAGTAATCCTTTTAAATAATACTATAGCTATTAAGTTAATTATAAGCTAACCCTTTATTTCTTTATAGGCTTAATTATTAGAATTCTCCTAGCTTATATAGCTATATAGTAATATATATATTTAGTAGTACTTAGGGTATTAAAGTATAGCTAGAAATAAAGCTATAAACTAGCTTACTAAAGCAAGCTACTTAGCATAGGTTTTTATTATATAGCCTTACTATAGCCTTTACTAAATAATAAGTAAAGAACTATTTTAATAAAGAACTTTTTATTTAGTAGAATATTAGTTAGCCTAACTTTTATAAGTAGCTTAACTTATTAATAATATTAAAGCTTATTAAAAAACTCTATAGTTTCTAACCTTTTTTAGCCTAGCTTTTTATAGCTAGGTTAAGCTATAGAGACTTTACTAATTATTATAAGTACTTTAACTATTTAAATATTAAAATAGCCTACTTTTATAAATAGTAGAAATTACCTAACTACCTCTTTTATTACTAAAAAGTTAAGGCTTTATACTATATAAAGCTAGTACCTTTTATAGCCTAAGCTATTACTTTAGTAGTAAGTAAAGAGTTTTAAACCTTTCTAAAGCTTATATAGGCTATAAAATTCTATTATAATATTTATACCTAAGTACTATTAAAAGGGGCTTTTTTCTTTCTTTTTCTTTTTTTTTCTTTTTTAATTAGTTTTTAATTTAAGTTATTTTTATATTCTTTTCTTTTTTATCCCTAGGCCCCTTTTTTACTACTATAAGGGGCGCTAAAGAAAGGGGACTTAACTATATATTATTATAAAGAGTAAGCTATAGATTTCCCTGCTTAATATTATTATACTTAGGTAAGTATAAGTAGAGAATAGCGCTAATACTAAAGACTACTCTAGTTTTATATATAGCTTTTAATAATAAAAATATAAAATAAAAGTAAAGGGGGGAGTATAAGGGGTTTTAAAGATTTCTATAGCTCTATATAGTGGGTCTACATAGCTAATTACCCCCCCTGCGCACTAGCCCTACACGCCCTTTGCTCAATTGGGACGTCCGGGCGTTAAATACAATAACAACAACAACAATAACAACAACAACAACAACATCGGTCCTGCCCTCAACACCTCCTGCAAGAACAGAAACAATGGCTCTAAGCGACCAACAGATCAGGGTCATCGAGAAGTATCCGCTTACAGACTTGCGAGATCATTTCTCAGCTAAGTTATGCGACTTAGAGTCATCAAATGACTCCTGGCGCTCCGACATCGCAAGTCTCCTGTTGGCCATTTGTGATACTGATGCAGCGTTCAACCTTCCCGATCCTCATTGTCATACGAAGGTGGCCGACAAGCTCTTTGCCATACGAACACAGGTCCTGTTAGGGGCGCTCCAGCCTATACAGTTCCAGCCGCTCGTCGACGCCATAGTCGCAGGCTCTCCCGACCATAATATTTGGGCAGCCGTCTTTGATCTCTTCGCAGACCTCAACCCCTCAACGCCCCCTCTATCTAATATTGCCCCAACATTCAGCGGAACATCTATGAAGGCCAGCTCGAGTCGTCTTGCCAATAGCGAGACGGCTAATACCGTCGAAGAAGAGCTATTTAATGAAATAAAAAATTGCACATTTCGCAATGTAGACGGCTTCTGGGATAAGTTCTTTAACTCTAAATACGAGCGCAAAGAACAAGAGGCAATGCGTAAGGGAATATTGACAACGCATGACGGGAATAGGTGGACGGATTTTCCACGCATACCAGACGAAAAGCCGGTCTGGGACTGGCTTTGCTCTTTGGAAGAGCGATTCTTGGTTAACGCGCCATATAAGTTCTACACGACTAGGACCGCCAACCAGTTCAAGGAACGTAAAGGACAGATGGACCTTTTCTTGCAGCGGCTAACCGCAGAAGATAGCAACACCTTTTGGTACAAAAACGTCCTTGTTATAGGGCAGCATAAGAAGTCCTACGGCATAGGGATGTTCAAGGCCGATTTCCTCCAGCTCACGCGTTACGTGCGAAGCGTCTTCGCCGACCAGCCTACTCGCCGGTTTGTCCACGCCTTTTCTCTTTGCGCTTCCACGATGGAACTCTGGGTCTTCGATCGGTCGGGGGCGTATAGCTCGGGTACGTTCGACATCCACGACGAGCCGGACAAGCTTGCGCGCGCCCTTGTTGGCTATGCTACAATGGATGATGATTTGATGGGCCTGGATACGTTCACCAAGCGACTGGATGGGGATCGCTATATCACGTTCGTTGATACAGGCGGTAAAGAAATAAGGCTCCGGCTGGTTAAGGCAATGGTTCGGCGGAAAGCCATTGTGTGTCGCGGAACGACCTGCTACGAGACCCAGGACGGTTATATTGCTAAATTTTCGTGGGTACCGGCTAAGCAGAAGCCCGAGGTGGAACAACTTAAGCTGGCGGAGGCGATGGGTGTCGAGGGGGTGGCCAGGGTCGTGGCATATCATGAAATCACTAGCATTGCAAAGATGCGAGAGGAGCTGAATTCTTGGCCGGCCCACCGTTTCCGGGACAAGGACACTCAGTCTAACGATTCGCCAGCAACCACGATCACGTCAGGCAAGCGCAAATATTCATCCAATCACACTTCTGACGACGCATCTGCATCAAAGACGCGGCGGTCTGGCGGTCAGAAGTCCAAGTTGGCTCCTGTGTTGAACCATCAACTATCGACTGGCAATAAGGAGCCGAGTCTGCACACATCTGGCGAGGAGCTGTGGCAGAATAGGATCTATTCCTGCATTATCATCTCACCAGTCGGCCGTGTCATTAGCAAATTTAGGAACATCCAGGAATTACTAGAATCCGAGCGGGACGCGATTAAAGCGCATCGGTCTCTGTACATCACGGGCAAGATCTTGCACCGCGACATATCTTCGAACAACATTATTATTACGAACCCGGAAACCGCTAATGGCTTCAAAGGCATGCTTATCGACTTTGACATGGCTAAAGTACGAGACAGCGAGCCGAGCGGGGCACGGTACCGGACCGGCACGGTGCCGTTTATGGCGGTAGAGGTACTACGCAAAACAGACCACACCTACCGCCATGACCTCGAGTCGTTCTTCTATGTCTTGCTTTGGATGTGCGCACGCCAAGCATGGATTAATGGAGTTAGTGGCAAACAGCAGCCGCCTAAAGAGAGCCTCCTTCGGGCATGGGAGATTGGGAGTTTTGAACATACTGCCCGAGTTAAGGAAGGCGATATGTGTGGAACAACAAGTCTGACAAATATCATGAGTGAATTTCCAGAATCATTGGATGTTATTAAGCCACTCTGTTTGAAAATCAGAGAAATCCTTTTTCCTATCATTAACAGCAACAGAAGCTTTGGGACTCCTCCAGGAGACCCAGACCAGCTTTACACCCCTATGATAGCCGCCTTTGACGAGGCTATCAGCAGGCTCTAGTTAATATTTAAGAAGAACTATATAATAATTTTCGTAGAAAGGTAAGTATTGCGAATTTAATAGTAGATAAAAGGGGAAAAAAATAAAAAGAAAACAATTAAGTATTTATTTTAAAGAGAATTTTTTCTTATTTTTTATTTATTTTAAGTGTTTAAGTCTAGCCTAAAGTACTGCTATAGTTTAGCGTTAATAGAGTTTGTTAAAAATAACGGCTTTTTTACTTAGTAATTAAGGCACATTATAGGGGACCTTAAGGTGACCTTGTAGTGGCTTTAGTTGTTAACTACAGTGTTAGGGTGCATATTAGATGTGAGAGAAGCCTTTCATAATAAAACTAAATACCTAGTAATTTAGTATTACCTTTAAGCTAAATATAGTTTAAACTTAAGCTAAGTTTATTATATATAACTTAACTATATCTTTAAAAGTAATAACTATATTACTACTATAAAGGTAGTATACTACTATAATAGTGTTTACCTTAGGGTTAGGGTTAGGGTTAGGGTTAGTTATATAGTTTAGGGTAGGTATTATAGTATTATAAGCTTTAGGGTTAATAGCTTTAATTAAAATATTACTATTTAGATTATAGAAGCTTAAGGTCTTGCCTATTTTCTTTTACTGCTAATTTAGGTGAGCTAAGCAATATTAGTGACCTCTTAACCCTAGCCACAATTCTAGTGCCATTTACTCCGGAGCTAGTGCCCGATAAACTATCCCCTAGATAAAGGCTTTTAAGAAAAAATAAATTGTGTCGATAAGTTTTAGCTTATAAATTACACTCCTTTATTTACTAACAAAAGTTTCAATGGAGGCAATTTGTTCTAGCACACATGCCTTGCTCGTGCCACCCTTAGACGTCCTCCTCTCGACACTCCTTTCAAAATCAAAGACATGTTTAATATCAGCTTCAAACAGCGGCGTAATCTCCTTGAGATTGGCCAGACTTAGCTCCGAAATGGACATGCCCTGCTCTTCGGCCTTGCGGACGACAGAGCCAGCGATGTGGTGCGTCTCGCGGAAGGGAACGCCCTTGAGGACAAGGTAGTCAGCGACATCAGTGGCAAGCATGTCGGCAGTCAGGGCAGCTTTCATTTTCTCTGGATAAATTTCCAGAGTTGCGACAACACCGGCGACTATTTTGACGCAGTCCGAAACCGTCTTTAGGCAGTCGATCAGCGGCTCGACAGATTCCTGAAGGTCCTTGTTGTACGAAGTTGGCAGACTCTTAAGGGACGACAAGAATCCAGACGACTAATGGTTCCAGTGAGTATACGTCAAGTTTCTGATAAGACAAGAAAAATCTTACCTGTCCCATGACGCGACCGGCCTTGCCACGAATGAGCTCCAAGCTGTCAGGATTCTTCTTCTGCGGCATCAAGCTGCTCCCCGTGCTATAAGCATCGGCGACCTGCACAAAACCAAACTCGGCGGTGGAGAAAAGAATCAGATCCTCACTCAACCGGCTTAGATGCACCATTAACAAGCTGGCCCACTGCAGAATATCAACCACAAAATCGCGGTCGGCGACCGCCGCCAGACTGTTGGGGTGAATTGATGCAAAGCCCAGGTCCTTGGCCATGAATTCGCGGTCAATGCCAAAGGGATTGCCGGCAAGTGCGCCCACGCCCAGGGGACAGCTGGCGACGCGCTCCTCCACACCGCTCAATCGCTGGAGATCACCGAGGAGAAAGGTCGCGTGCGAGAGAAGCCAGTGGGAGAATCGGACGGGCTGCGCTCGCTGCAAATGCGTGTATCCTGGCATGAGTACGGGAAGCGACACCCTGGCCTTAGCGGTAAAGACATTTAGCGCCTCCTTGAGCGACGAAGAAATATCCTTAAGCTGCGATCTAGCCCACAGTCGCATATCAACGCCGATCTGCTCGTTTCGCGACCGACCCGTGTGCAGCTTGCCGGCAACTTGGGTGCCAATGATCTCGCCCAATCGTCGCTCATTGATGGTGTGAATATCCTCGTCCGACTTGGGGTTGATTACAATGGTGCCATTGTCCCATTCTTCGGCAACCTTGTTCAGGCCATTTGTGATTTGGGCAAGCTCATCCTCGGTGAGGATGTTGAGCTTCTGGAGAGCGCGGGCAAAGGTAATTGAGCCCTGGATGTCCGCATGGCAGAGGCACTTGTCAAAGGAAAGGGATTCGTTGAACTGCATCATTAGGTCATCGAGGCCACCTAAGAAAAAGAGGAATGAGTTAGCATGAAAGTTTTGTAAGGCATCGCGGGATAAGTTGCTTTCGGTGGCGGGATTAACGCCTTGACATACTACTGAATCGACCGCCCCAGAGAAATGTCGAAGCCGAGTTGGAAGCCATGCTGCTTTACGGTGTGCAATCAGCACACGGGAGGAGAGCAGCAGAGCGACGATAAATTTTGAAGGTGTGAAAAATGGCTAATTGGACTAGGGTTTGTAAGGATGTTTGTTGTATTAGCTAAGTCCGACGGAGTCGCCGCTACATGACAGATACTATGCTAACCCCACTTCATACCAACAAAGGTAGTCCTTCCTCTCATAGGCTACTGGGGTATGATACATAGTGCAAACTATGAGTTTGTATTATATTTTCATAAAATTAAGTTCTAAAATAAGCTTAGAGTAATAAATAGTTTTATTTAATTTTTTATTTCAAACAATTTAAATACTTATACTAATAATAAGGGGTTAATTGTTAGGTGTATATGAGGTAGCTAGGCAAAGGCGATATAGTGACTAGTATATTAACTGAAGCTTGCCTCTTCTAAGATTCCCTTGTGCGTGTGGCAGCCTCTTAAGGGCTGTCACAACTTACAAGCGAGTGTGTTACTAACTGTTACGTGCTAAATACCACACGTAAGTTATTAGGTTCTACGCAATATGCATGGAACGTTATAAGGTTATAAAGTAAAGAATATATAAGTTATAGTTAGATAGTTAAGTATATATAAAGTTAAAGTTATCTCTTTTATCTAGGTATAGGATTCTTCCTTTATAAGGAAGAATTCTATAACTTATTTTACTATATAATAAGTCCCCCTTTTATAAAAGAAATTAAGCTTATTTTAAGCTTTAAGAAAGAAAATATTAACTATATAAAGTATAGTTATTTATAAATTTTTTATTAGAATACTAATAACTTTATTATTCTATAAATTAAAGTTCTAATCCTATTAATCTATAGTGCGCCTAACCTTACTAAATATTATATATCTTATTATAAGCAAATATTATAGGAAACTAGTTTAGTACTATGCATTCTACTCTAGTATTATATTTTATATAGTATTATTAGCCTTTTAGTTATTTTAGGCTTAGTTATTTATAAGCAAAATTCTATATTTAAATAAAGTATTAAGTATATTATAATATTATATTTTTCTATGCTAAATAAGCAGTAGTTACTTAGTTATTATTAAAGCTATTATTAAAATTATTAGAATTATTAAACTCCTTTTCTATAGACTTATTATTATTATCCTTATTAAAGTTATTATTATTTTTATTAGAATCTTTATTTATTAAGCTCCCTTTATTATTATTATAGTTATTTAAGCTATTAGTAAAAATAGGTTTAATAAAATCCTCTATTAATATAATAATATAAACACTATAGCTTATAATAAAGTAAATATTCTAACTAAAACTATAAATTACTATATAATTTAAAAAAATAAATTTAAAGATTTACTATTTACTATAGGTACCTATAGCTTTAAGGGTATTAATATTAAGGTCTTTAATTATATCTTACACTCCCCTTTAAAAATTTATAAATGTTACGGACTAGCCTAGAGGCGTCTGCAATCTAGCGTTAATAGTGTTATTATTATTCTTAAGGAGAGAAAGGAAATATAGTTATATATAACCTTACCCTACTTATATATATAGGTATTACTTAAGCTTATACCCTATAGGGATATATATATATATATATATATATAATAACTATCTAACCTTTTTTATAATCTAAGTCTATAGCTTAAATCTATTATATAGCCCCTCCCTAGTATATAAAATAAGAGAATAAGAGCATTTAAGGGGAATAAGAGACTAAAGCTATATAGCCTAGGTTATAAACTAATATAGCACCTAGTTAGTAATATTATTATTATTATTAGCTAGAGAATAGCCCTTATATATAGCCTATATATAGTAATATACTAGCTAGTGCCTAGTTACTATATAACTATAATATTAATATTATTATTAATACTAACTATATTCTAATAACTTATATATCCTGCCTTTATTTTAATTCTACCTAATTCTATATTAGGCTTAATATTTATTATTATTAGTGCTAGCTAGCTATCTAAGGAAAGTATAAAGAGAAATATCCCTTCTTTTTTTATATAATTATTATTTCCTTCTTCCTTACCTACTACTATTCTCTATTTATTCTAACTTTATATTTACTACTTACCTATTTATATTCTTACTTTATTCTTTCTATTCTTAGCATTATACCTTCCTTATAATTAAAATACATTATATTTATAGCTACTAATGCCCCTTCTCCTCCCCTACTACTACCCTTAAGCTAAATTAGTCCTTAAAAATATATAAATAGGTATAACCTTAAGGGCAATTTAAATACTACTTTATTTACTACTAGAGACTATTAATTTCCTTATAATCTCTATAGTAATAATATAGTAGTTAAAGGTAAGTTTTTATATAAACTAAGCTTTAGTAAGTATACCTACTAAAAGTATAATAAGTCTTAGTGTAGGTATATTTAAAGGGTATATTTATATACTATTAATTTTAAGCTTTACTATATATATAAGTATATAGTTACTATAATTAATTAAGGAGAAGCTATTACTATACCTAGCTAAACTACTACCCTAGGCCTAAAGGCTAGATATATATACCTTACCCCTATATACTACCTTACTGCCTAATAATACTATAATAAGTATAACTATATAGAGTAATGCCTTACCTAAGAGAGTAGCTAAGCACTAATAGCCTTATTGCCTTATTATACTTAGTATAGCTATAAAAATACCTATTAGTAACTATTTTTATCCCCTCCTTTTAATATACTAGGCTTTAATATTATTTAGAATTTATACTATTCTACCTATATTATCTTTACTACTACTATAACTATTTAGTAGCATACTACTTTTATATTAGCTACTATAATTACTTAGTAGTTTATAACCCCTATATCTAGGGCCCTAGATTTATTACCTTTTTATTTTAATAGCCCCCTAAGCCTACCCTTATTTTAGAATATACTTACTATAAGTTCTTAACCTATTTTTTCTAGCTTTATATATATTACTACCCTTACTATATAAAATAATTATACCTAAGCTAGCCTTACCTCCTACTTAACTTATATTATTATTATTATTATTACCTTTACTATAGAGGAACTTTAGGCCCCTTAGGCTAACTCTATATATAGCTTACTTATAAGCTAATACTTTTTAAAATATATTCCTAAGTATATAGGTGCTAATACCCTTTATACTTAAAATTCTATACTAATTACTTCTATATTTATATTACCTATGCCTAAAGAGTAGAGAAGCTAGTTCTCTATATTTTCTACGCTTAGGTAGTATTAGTTCTCTATATAGCATCCCTTACCCTTACCTTAGTATTAGCTTATTACCTAGCTTTAAACTATAGTATATTAGAAAACTTATATCCCCTAGCCTTATTAATACTAAGCCCTTACTTAACTATTACTCTTACTAAACTATCTACCCCTTAGGTTATTCTTACTATTCTTTATATTCTATATAGTTAACCCTTTAAACTAATATTAACTAGCCTACCTTTACTACCTAAATATAGCCTAGGCTCTTATTATAGCGCCTTCCCCTACTTACTCTATTACTATATTCTTACTTAGCTAGCTTTAAACTTATTTTAATCCCTTTATAAAGAATGCTATACTTAAGATATCTCCTACCTATATACCCCTTATTTTATTATAGAATCTAAAGAACTCTATCTTTAATAACTTTAAGGATTATTAATACTACTACTATAATAAATATTATAATAAGACTAACTACTACCCCTAGTGCTTATTTTACTCTATATTAACTTCCTTATTTAGTCTAGGGACTACCTAGCCTATATTAGCTAGAATTTCTATCTCCTTTAATTCTAAGTCTAAATTATCTTTTAAAGTAAGCCTACCCCTATTACTACTATCTATAGAAGAAACCTAGGTTATAACTAAATAGGGGCTATTACCTATAGCTAACCTTCCCTTAAATAGTGCTATACTAAGGTTATATATAAAGAAAGAAAAGAACTAGAATTAAGTATAGGCTAAGTTTAGTTTAGGTATTAAGTAAGAAGGTTAGAGAAGATTATAGTAGCTTTAGTAGGGCACCTAGGGGATAAATTATTAGTAGAATTATATATAAGTATAATATTAGAAATAGTATTAGATTTAGTTTTAAATTACACTAAGAAATACCCTACTTTAGGGCTATTATTTATTAATATATTACTATTTTAAGCCTTAAATTATACTAGCACCTTAGTATTATAAAGGTTCTCTAGTAGTTTCTATATAGGTTAGATATAGCCTTACTATTTTATTAAAATATCCTAGTATTATCCCTAGCCCTAGGCATTTCTTATAGCTAATATATCTTTTACTTTATATTTTACTAAGTTAGGGTCCCTTTTTACTAAGTTTAGGTAAGGGCTAAGGTAGGAATTCTTTAAAGCTTAGAATAGAAATAGGTTAGTAGCTACTCTTTCTACTAAATCTATATAAAAAATAGGGTATATACCCTAAGGGATATTTAATTAAATAGTTAGAGGGGTTAGGGTTACTACTACCTTATACTTAGCTATAACTTAGTTTAACTTATAGCTTAGATAGTTAGTCTTAATATTCTAAAGACTAAGCTACACTATATTCCTTACCTAAAAGCATTTAGCTAGCTATTATAACTTATTTACTATATTTTACTATTACTACTAAGTAAAGTTAATAGCTACCTATATAAATAAAATGCCCTTCTAAAGCTAGTTTAAAAAGGCTATAGCCTACCCTTTTAGAGATATATTGCTTTATACCTCTATTATAGCATGCTAGACTAATTCTATATTATAACTATATAAAGCCTAGAATACACTAACCCCTATAATAAAGAATATATAGTTATTAAGTATAACTTAGTAAGCTAGTAAATAAGCTAGCTAGTTTAACTAGAAGAATCCTATTATAACCTAAAGCACTACCTATACCTCCTAATTTACCCTTTTTATACTACTATCTATTTAGGGGTAGTAGGTAGTAAATAGTAGTTATTCTATATTAATAAGCTTATATAAAGTAGACTAGAACTACCTAACTTAGTTAGAGCTTTAATTAGAAATAATCTTATAGGGAAACCTATAGAACTACTATTAATAGGACTTAAACTAATCTATATATGCCTTAGCTATTATACTATTTATAGCCTTAATTTAAATAAATTTAAATAACCTATTAGTAATTACTATAATATACTAGAGAGAATCCTTAGTAGCTATAGGGAGGTTTATTATAAAATCTATTAAAATTTAGAACTAATATTAATCTAGGGCTAGAATTAGCCTTAATAGTCCCTACTAAAGTTATTTACTTTTCTACCCCCTAATATAATAATAATTCTATATAAAATAAGCTATATTTAAAAATATACTATCCTAGTAAAAGTCTTATAATAGGGCCTAGAATATAGTGTTTTAACCTAGATACCCTAAGAGAGGTATGCTATATATATACTAAATAAGTATAGTTATTAAGGGCTTAAACTTAGGGATTTAAAGCTAGCTTTAAAACTAAAGAGCCTTATAAGCGCTTAGTATATAGTTTACTACTTAATATTATATTTCTATATTTACTAGAAAGCGTCTAGCCCTAGCCTAAATAGCCTTTAGCTTAGGCTAATAAGTAATATTACTTTAAAGGGATTAATTCTATAGACTTTATAAGTATTTATCTATAAAAAGTAAATAACCTACTAGTAGAGTGCTAGCTAAGCTATTAATAGATAAAGGTAGGGTTATACCTAGCCTAGGCTAAGTAAGCTTATTATTCTTTAGCTTATCCCTCTCCTTATTATCCTTTATAACTAAACCTATAGCTATATATACTATATTAAAGGGTTCTATAAACTAATAAAGAGGTACTATATACCCCTTACTATCCTAATCCTACTAAAAAAAAGTGTTAAGATAGGCTATCTAAATGCTAGGGTAGTACTATAAGTAAAAGTAAAAGAGTAATAGTATTTTAGCCTATTAAGCCTACCTTTTTAATATTTTCTAAAGAGTAGTAAAGTACTTTAAATTCTTATAGTTTATATAAATAGTAAAAGGGTAAGCAATATTATATAATTCTATAGACTAGGCTTTAAGGTAAGAAATAATACTAAAAAGCTCCTTATTATAAATAGTATAATTCTACTAGGCTAGGGATAGGTAAGCGGAATAGTAGGCTATAGAGTAAAGTATACTATTATTATTATATTAAAAGAGGCAACCCCTTAATGCCTTATTAAAATAGTCTGCCTCTAGAACTATATTATAATCTAGGTTCTATTAGGCTAAAACTAGGTATAAGATAAATACTAACTTTAATTATATAAAGGTAGCTATATAGGCCTTTAACTAAATAAATAGCGCCCCTTTCTTTATTAATATAAGAAGGGGCCCTACTAACTTTAAGAAGTTAAAGATAAAATTATAGTAAAAATTTATAAACCCTAGAAAACTATGCACTCCCTAGGCCTAGGTTAGGGCCTTTTAATCTTAAATTACTATAACCTTCTTAGGATTTAAATAAACTACTTACCTAGCCTTAACTATAAAGCCTAAGTATTTTACCTTTATTACTATAAAGGTATACTTCTTAATATTTAAGTAAAGGCCTATACTATAAAGTTACTTTAGAATCTGCTAAATATAGTGTATATAGTCCTTATATAACCCCCCTATATACACTAGTATATTATTTAGATAGGCTATAGTATATAACCTTAATATATCCCCTAGGGCATTATTAATATATTATTAGAAGGTAGCTAGTATACTTACTAGCCTAAATAGGCAGACTAACTATTTAAATAACCTAAACTAAGTCTAAAAGGCTATTAAGTATTTATTGCCTTTTACTATATAAATCTAGTAAAATGCTAACTAAATATCTAATTTAGTAAACTATTAAGACTTAGCTAGAGAGTAGAGGGTTTTCTTTACTAATAGTAATAGGTAGTAGTCTTAGTCTATAACCTTATTAAAGGCTTAGTAGTCTATATAGAATTACTAGCTAGCCCCCCTAGCTTTCTTTACTAAAAGCACTAAGGCTATAGCTAAAGAAAAAGAAGCTTAAATCTACCCCTTATTTATAAGGTTTATAATTTACTTCTATATCTCTAATAACTAGTCCTAAGGTATATTATATAGTAGTGCCTAGGGTAGGTTTAGGACTATACTATTTAGATTATAATAAAGGTAAATATAGTAGTCTACCTGCCTTTAGTGTAGGGAAAGAGTATTAGCCTCTTTTTTTTAAAATAACCTAGTAAAGTCCTTTAATTTCTCTAGTAATAAGGCTATAAGTAGCCCCTCCTTATTTACTTTAGAAGCTATACTAAGAATACTTATAATCTCCTATAAGCTAATTAATAAAAATAAGTTACTAGCACTTATCTTAGTAGCCTAGTGGACTATTACTATATAGACTAAACCTAGTATAGTAGTGGTAGGGTAATTTAACTAATATATACTTAGTAGTTATATAACTAATTCTTCTTAGGAATAAACTACTATTTAGTTCTATGCTAGGTATAGCTTAATTTTATTCTACACTAGCTATAGCATGCCTAAAATATAGTTATAGGTAAGGCTAGGTATAATGTAAGCTATAACTAAAAAGGACTAACTATTAATATTAGCCCTAAACTAGACTAAGTAAGTAACCTAAGGCCTTAATATAGGCCCTGCTTTATAATAAGCTAAAACTGCTATAGCTATTATAATTCTATATAGCTAAGGTAGTAGGAACTATTTTAAGCTTAACTTTTAAATAGCTTATTTACTTATAGCTATAAAACTATTATAATTATTATTTACTTAAGCTTTAAGGAAGGTTTAATTATTATAAAGAAAGGATAGGAGAAAGGGTAGTACCTCTATATTTAATTTAATCTCTTTATAATCTTTAT
The DNA here is from genome assembly GCA_018360205.1 of Claviceps digitariae. NCBI lineage: Eukaryota > Fungi > Ascomycota > Sordariomycetes > Hypocreales > Clavicipitaceae > Claviceps > Claviceps digitariae. The sequence goes on along the minus strand of SRPT01000349.1, from coordinate 4,987 downwards.
ATTCTATATTTAATAAGTAGTATAGTAAGTATAATACACTATTAAGCGCCCCTTTACTAAAACTTAAGCTAAAGGGTTACTTTTTTTTAGCCCTAATTTATTCTTCTCTATAGCTAAGCTAAGGTCTTTAACCTTATATAATTAAATGCCTGCTCCTATCTATAGCTATAGCATAGAATATAACTTATAGTTAGTAACCTAATATATAGAAGAATTATACTATAGGCACTACCTATTATTTTATTTCTTATAGTGTATATTCTAAAGGACCTATAAGGCCTAAGCTATATTTATATTAGTAGTATTAGGCTATTAGTTCTACTATTGCTTCCTAGAGTCTAAGCTAAAACCTATAGTATTTATACCTATTATTATTATATTACTATTATAGTTATATAAGTAGCTAGAATAATAGCTATTATATAACCTAACCTCTATTTAGTAGGAGTCTATATTAAGAGTAATACTATAGTATTTAGTAACTATAGCGTTATAATTAGTATAGAAGACCTTATAGCTAATGTATATATTCTATATATCTTAATATAGAGCTATTTAAAGCTTAGTAAGTTTAACTAAGTTAGCTTAGTTTAGCCCCTTAGTAAGAGTAAGCTTCTGCTTAAATTAAATATAAAAGTTACTAAACCTCTTATACTTCTATTAGTAAAGCTAATTTAACTTAAAGATAGCACGCTCTTAGCAATAAAGGTTTAAATAAAGCTTGCTAAGGTAGTTAAAAAGCTATTAAAAGTTATACTATATTAAGGCGCCTTATTTAAAGAATAGTGCTATATAAAACTAGACTTATAGTATAAGGCATTAATATATAAAGACCTATTAGTTATAGTTTAAACTAATAAAGTCCTAGTCTATAACTAATTTATAAGATATAAGGCTTTACTATGCTTTAAAGAATGCATAAGTTTTATTATAAGGGCTTCTAATTAGGAGTGGTTTCTATTATAGCTTATCTATTGCAGTCCTAGGACTAGGACTAATAGCTAGTGTTTTTATCTATTATTTATTACTATTCTAAAGAGCTTATTATAATTATATAAGCTCCTTTTTCTATTATATAAAGAGACTATATAGATATACTAAACCCTTTCTTATAGTATCTCCTTCTATATTTTCTATCCTATTAGGGCCTAAACTAATGCTAATCTAGAACCTATATAAAAGTAAGGAAGAATAATAAATATTACAAACTAGCCTAAAGGCATCTATAATTTAGCATTAATAGTATTATTATTATTCTTAAGGAGAGAAAGGAAATATAGTTATATATAACCTTACCCTACTTATATATATAGGTATTGCTTAAGCTTATACTCTATAGGGATGTGTGTATATATATGCATATATAATAACTATCTAACCTCTTCTATAATCCAAGCCTACAGCTCGAATCCATCACAATAAAGTATATATTATTATAAAGGTATATTATAGCTTTATAAAGTCTAGCTCTTTCTTTATAAAAATCTATAGTATTTAGATCCTACTAAGTTTTATTTATATATATTTTACTATTTATTATAGTTTCTAGCTATACTAGGTAGCTATTTAGTGTATTAAGCTTTATAAGGAAGACTAAAATAGTATTATAGTAAACTATAATATTTTATAAGTAAAAGCAGATAAAGGTGCTATAGCTATAGCTATTACCTATATAAATTAATATATTTTCTTATAAAACTAAGTTATTATAGCTTTTTACTAAAGTTATAAAGAAGTTAAAGACTTATAAGTATTCTTTATAAATAATAGGAGTTATATTATATTTACCTTAAATACTAAGGATATTCTTAAAAGATAAATATATATATACCTAAAGGGTATGCTTTATAAATATTATATTAATATTATAGGTAATATTTTTAGGTAGCTAAAGTAAGGCCTTTACGCTAAGTTTTAAGGTATATTAAGTAAAATATAAAGCTTATTTTAAGCCTCTTTTTAACTAAAGAATATAGTATAATTAGTAAAGTTTATAGAGGAGAAAGTATTATTAAAAACCGCCTTAAATTAGCTAGTATAATTATAAAGACTTATATAGCTTAAAAACTAAAACTAAGGAGAAGTAAGAGAATTAAATAGTATTATTAAGGCTACTAAGTTAAGCTATTTTTTATAGGTTACTAAGATTTATTAATATTTTATAAGTGCCTTTATAATATCCCTTATTAAACTTATTAGCTTCTATACCTTTAGAGTAGGGAATAAATACTATATAAAATACTATTATAAATAGGTAAATAAGTAAGTATATAAGGTTATTATAAGAGTATACTGCTTTTAAAGTAAGAGAGGGCTATATAAATAGTAAGGATAAAGAAAGGTATAGTTATTTTTACTTAGAAAGAAATAGAAAGATATATTTTTAATAAAAAGCCTTAAATATAAGTAGTAGTAGTAATATAAATTATAAGGTTTAATAGAAAAGGTTATTAAAGAAAGAAAGCTTTAAAAAGTAGGGTAAGTAGTAGTAGAAATTATAAAAGGTATAGTTATAGCTTAGGCTATAGCCCTAATTCTAGGGCTAGTAAAGTTAGTATTATTATTATAATATACTATATAGGTATAGATTAGGAGTATTATAGTATATAATTTAAAGATATAACTTTATAACTTTTATTAGGGAAAAATATAAAACTATTATAAACTATATATTTATAGCTAGGTATAAGTATATTTTACTAGAATTAATATAGAGTTTTATAAAGGAAAAATAGAAAACTTTAAAGGAAAAATAAAAACTATACTCTTTAAAGCTATAGCTAAATACTCCCCCCCTTTTAATTAAAATTCTATATATTAGGCGCTTAAGAACTAAATTTAAATAGCTATAATATAAAGCAAAAAGGAAATAAAAACTTAATTTTAATATTTATAGTAAGTTTTATATAAAAATATAGAAATACCCTATATTATAATAACTAGTAAAAATATATTATTCTATAGCGCTATTAAATATACCTATAAAGTTAAATAATTCTAATTCTTAAGACACCTTATTTATATTCTTCTTTACTACTATAGTAGCTTATTACACTATTATACACTAGTTTATTTTAGATATAGGGGATATAGTAGCTAGTTATAACCTTTTATATATATACTAGCCTTTAGGGGTGTAGTTTATATTAAATATCTATATACTAAAAGCTATAGGTTTTTTAAGGTTATTTACCTTACTTTAAAGTATAATAATATTTTTCTATAGTATAAAAATAAATATATTTATAGTAGTTTAATACTTTTTAAGGCTAGTAATATATTTCTTAGCATTTTTTATAGTAGATTTCCCTATTATAGTGTCCTTAATTTTATTATTAACTATTAGTAAGGTATTGCCTATTATTATATTATAAATATTTATAAAGCCTTTAATAGTAGCGCATTATATATTAAACTATATAGTATAATCTTTAGTAATAATTTATAGTTTTTTAACTAGCTTCTTTATAGCTTAAATATAAAGAGTTACTATATTAATAAATATAAACACTAAAGGTATATACTTTAGTGTTAAAAGCTTAATTTTTATTAAGTTACTTTTCCTAATAGTAGTAAGGTATTCTATAAAAGTGCTATTAAAGTAATTATATAAACTAGTAATATACTTAGTAATAAAGATATTAGAATTGCCCTCAACGGCACAACCTCGGTGGAACGGCATAACCTTAGGAAGGCCCAATTCACAGATGCTAATTAGGCGCATTATATAATCAGACCTACTAACCCTAACGCTAGTGAAAAACTCTGTATATAATGCCACCTTCCTTAGTCTAGCTTTTTAGCTTTATTATTATTAACACTAATATATTATATTTATAACCCTTTTTACATTAGTGCTTTATTTATTATTTTATAACCTTTCTAAGGTTATATTAATACTAATTAGTAGTTACTATTAACTATAGATTTATAAGGTATTTTCTAATAAAGAAGAGATAACTTCTATAGTATCTAAGACTACTATTTTTATGCTAAGGAAGGCAGCTTTATAATAATAAAAGCATAGCTAGACTTTATTAAAAAGAATAGCTTTATATTTTAAACCTAAATACCTCTTCTATTTATTATAGAGAAAACAAACTAGGCTAGGCTAGACTACTAATAATAATATAGCTTTATTATAAATAGAAAATAAAATATAAGAAATAATTAGAAACTAGAGTTTAGAAGAGGAGAGAGCTCTATTAACTATTAGCTTAATCTACTTAATAAAGGATTTACTACTAAGAAGGCTATGCCTATTTAATAATACTATCTTACTAGAATAAAAAGGTATATTTAAAAACCTTAACTTAGTAATAGTATTAGTAGTTATACTAAATAACTATATAGCCTATATTATTTAGTACTATAAAGAGTAAGGCTAGAGAGAAAAAGAACTTCTTAAGAACTTTTAAGATAATTTTTATAATTAAACTCTTAAACACTTTAAAAAAATTAAAATATATATCTAAAGTAGCCTAAGAGACCTTCTATAAAAATATAGAATTTTACTTAATAAAGGCACTAGGGAGTTTATTATACTAAATCTTTATAAGCTTCTTAAGTACACTAAGGAGCAAATTATAACACTATTTCTAGCACTAAAAATTAAGATAATATTACTTAACTACCTATTACCTTACTATTTAACTTTACTAATAGTTAGCTAATTCTAAAGACTTTAAGGAAGACTATAATAGACCCTTAACCCTCCTTAAAGGTATAGTAATAAAAATACACTATTAAACCCTAACTAAGACCTTTACCCTACTTAGTAATAATAATACCCTTCCCTATATAATATAGGTATACCTTATTATAATAACTAATGTCTAGAGGACTTCTATAAACCCCTTAGAAGATAGTACTTAGAATTCTTATACTCTAATAACTCTATACCTCTATAAAGCTCTTTTTATTAATAAAGCAGGACTATAAATAACTAAATCTATAGAATCCTTAGTAAGCTTAGTAAAATTTATAC
>SRPT01000348.1:0-30667 GCA_018360205.1 Claviceps digitariae | reverse complement strand
TTTTCCATCTCATAGACGAAACTACCCGGTAGCGCGTGCTAGACAAAACGCTTTACAGCAACCAGCCTTCTGTGGGCAAGCTACGTGTTTATAGAATAGGGCATTTCTAGACTCCTTGTCTTGGAAATTTTTATTGTTCTGCAATTTCCCGTGAAGCACTGGATAGGGTGAAATGCCAACGGTGCGCAGGTATACAGGGAGTAATATGCTAAGCTACATATAGATATAAAATAGAAGATGAGAAATTAAAAAAAAATAAATAAATAAAAACACACACATAAAATATAAACATATCAGCATATTGCTTTCCTAAAAGGCCATGCCATTTCGCTATTATAATTGTTGGGCGCTGGAAGACACAATGTCAACGTTTTTGACATTCTTCTGTTTTGGAGTGTAAACTTAGACGGGAGATGACACTTGTTAGTTCCTTGGTAGACTATATACTACTTTTACTTCTACTTCTTCTTCTACTCTTCTTCTTTTCACAAATCAACTACTCAAAAGACTCCCTAGCATTCCCGCCCAAGCAGCTCCCGACTACACACAACCCATCTTCTTTCACAGCCTACCTGCCGCCGCGCCTTGACCAATCCGTCGCCGTGTGTCCGCATCCGCACTCTCCTTCCACACCAACACGGCTTTCAAGGCAGTGCCCCGCGCCGCATCATCCAGGGCTCGCTGGAAGTCGTTGAAGTCGTAAAACGAAACCAACTTGTCGATGGGGAAGTTTCCCTTGGCATGTTGGTCCATTAAGAACGGAAGCATCTAGGTCAAAGAAGAAGGAGAAGAAAAAAACATTGAAAAGAAAAGAAAACGAATATGTTAGTAGTCTCGGGCGCGTACTCCTGAATGAAAGCATGGGGCAGGCATACCTTGCTGGGAATGGCGTCGCCCTCACAGCAGCCAGAATAGCGTCTCCCGTGGAGTATATGAGCAAAAATATCGATGTTCGTCGTGTCACCAGGCTGTATGGAAAAATAATAGAAGCGTTAGATATAGGGGGTTATAGGCCAATTCAAATCGATGGGGAGAAGGAATTGTGCCGTGTCATTCGCGCACAATCATCACGTACCGGCGAGGTTCCGACTGATGTTGCGTGGCCGCGAGACCCAAGACACTCGATCATGGCGGCGACCACAGTTGGAACGCCAGAGCAATCGGCGGCATAGTCTACGCCGTGGGTGGAAGTGATCCTCCGGACCTTGGAAATCAGCTTGGGATCATCCCCAAGCAGAGTGTGCGTGGCGCCGAGCTCCAACGCCAGATCCAAGCGAGACTGATGTATGTCAATGGCAATGATGGGCTCGGCTCGGCGCATCTTGGCAGCCATGATTGCACTCATGCCCACGGAACCTGCTCCAAAGATGGCAACACTTTTGCCGGCTTGCACGTCAAGGGTGTTGAGGATGGCGCCTGCCCCTGTCTGGAACCCGCAACCGAGGGGTGCGAAGAGCGCCAGATCGGTATCACGGGATACCTTGATGAGACTCGACTTTGGCACAATGACGTGTCGCGCGAAGGAGCTCTGCCCAAAGAAGCCGCTGAAAAGGGCATTCCCGCCGTGCTCGTCCCCCTGGTGCATGACGCTGGACCCGTCTAGTCGTTTTCCGCCAAAGTTGAGAGGCGCAAATGCGTGGCAATAGGCGGGATGGCCATCTTTACATTGCGAGCAGTCCTGACAATGCGAGAATGAGAGTAGGACCTTGTCTCCAGGTACCACGTGCTTGATGTGGGATCCAACTTGCTTGACGACCCCTCCGCCTAGGTTTCCATGGTTCAGCACAACAGATTGGTGTTTATCGTTTTCGAAAAGAAAAGATGGAAAGAGAATGAAGGAAAGAAAGGGAGATGGAGAGTCACGACTCGCGCATACCCTCGTGGCCCAGTACAGCCGGCAAAGCCGCGGAGATGGTGCCAGCGGCGCAAGACAAATCGGTGTGGCAGATGCCACTCGCGTGGATTTCCACGAGTGCTTCGGTCGGGCGCAGGGTATCCAGTCTTATCGTCTCGAAACGAAAAGGACCATTGCTCTCGTTTAGAACCAGTGCGGTCGTCGTCGTCGTCGTCGGATGCGTCGATGCCGTCTTCTTCACCGTCGTTATGTTGTCAGATGTACCGATTGGAGAAGGCATTTCGATCTTGCAAGGTGGTCTTGTCTTGTCTTTTTATTTTCAACGATGAGTGAGACCGTTGAGGATTGTGGGATAGGAGTTTTCCAAATGGTTTCCTACGACGCTGAAAGAAGGTGAAGGAACCTCCACTCTTTGTCTCTCTTTTCTCGTATATATGAATATACATATGTTGTCCCGAGGATCAGTTATCTGGTCTGTTGGTCATGGGGTGAGCCGTGCGGCTGCATGCTACCCATGCCTTCCGCGCCGTTGAACCCGCAGGCCGCAGCGGCCAGTCTTGCATGGCAAAATTGCCGCCGTGCAACGAGCCCCGCACCATCGTGAAATCCATGATGTATCACAACGCACTCCTGATGAGATGCATTCGGTGGGGGTGCCGCAACAAATTGTCATTCACGGAAAAAGCACCCCGATTATGCTGTGAGGGGTAAGTTGACTTGTACGCAATAATGATAATCGTAGGAGTACCGAGCGGAAGCCTCCTCGCAACAGCTCGGATATGGGACCTCAATGTGCGGTCTGACGGTGCGGATGTCCCTCAAGTCCCCTTTAGCGACTATCAAGGCGGTGATTACTTTGAATGGTGATGATGATGGTGACGACGACAAAGACAATGGAGGATGTCGCCATGACCTAAAGGCAGGGACGGTCAGGATACCTGCTGCTGCATGCTTAAACTGGGCAGCTGAACTAGTTTAAGCGCGCATTACTTGATGGTCAGTTGCTACTCTCGCGAGACGTCCAGCGTCGAGATCCAAAAAGCATGTACTTGACTCAAGGTCGTAGCTTTTTAGGAAAAAGGTGCGTACAGACTTTTGGCCCAAGGTCTCCCGGTCCATGGTATCCATTTCCATTTCTAGACGGCACGACAAGGTACTTCCAAGGCTGACCCCCGCGTGACCGTCATGTTTTGCGCCGCAATGTCCATTGTCTCCTGCGTTGCTTCAGAGGCTGGACAAGCCCGTTCATGGAATTCCATCATGGGGACGAATGCCGAATGGTTCATCGCGGCGCGTAATGCTTGCTGGCTGAAATCACCATGCCGATTCTGCGCCACGTAGTCGTTGAGCCGCGTCGGGGCTCGGCACGTTCGTCGGACGGAAAACATAGGCCTATGCCTGCTACATCGTTTGAATGCTGTCGAATCCTTCCGCGGAAGATGGAAGCCATCGAAAGGCTCCTGCGGGATGAACTCTCGGCGTTCGGGATGGACAATCGTGAGGACAGAGAACAGAGAACAGTCGGATAACCGTTGTGTTCATGGTTGGTTGAATATGCCCGTTGGCAACAGCACGACACAGCACAGTGTCTTGTTGACAAAGCTTGCTCCACACACTGTGCATTGACCACATCCTCCTTTTCTACGATGGCAAGGCAACAGCAACAGGTGCCCGTTTTTGTCGACGGCAGCTCGATTTGTCTAGGTGAGACATTCATAATCAAGGCTGTCCAATGATGTGAAAGTATGTATGTATAAATCTGCATGTATGTATGTACATATGTACATATGTATGTAGGTCTTCGGCTAACTTGATGCATCGCAGTCGCTTTTCAAACACCGCCGTCTGTGAAAGAAAGGGGCCAGGAAGCGGCTGCACCTTAAATATGTACATACACGTGTATCCTAAGTATGAAAGAAAAGACCCTGCATAATCTTCCTTCGAGTATATTTCTCCACCAAAATAAAGTCTCATCGGCATGCAAGTGCGGGATTTGAATCAGGGAGGACACATCCAGCGGGATTCAATAGCTAGTATCCAGACTGGCATGCGCAGTGAGTAGCGATCTTTATTCTTGTTGGGGGGTCTGTCATGGGGGCATTTATGCTCGTCTAATAAGAGGCTCATTTAAATCGTTGACAGACGAGATAAAAGGCGGCGTTCGGGTTGATTTGTCTCCATGATGGGGCAGTGACGCAATACTGTGTGGACACACAGATGACAGCATTTTTCGAACTATGCACGCGGTGCATACAACGTGCAGCTATTGGAGCTGTTGGGAGCCGAAGGCCTGGGGCTGCATGTTTGAGCTGCTGCGAGTCTTGTGCATTGGTGGGGGTGAAAATGGAAGTGGAAGCGGAAGTGGAAGTGGAATTAATTCGCGTCTGGTGGCTTGTGGATGGCGTTGTGTCTGGCCGACGTGGCTGGCTGTGTGGCTGTGGCTGACAGCGTTGTCTGGCAACTGGCAACTGGCAACTGGCAGGCTGGCAACTGGCTGCAACTGGCTGGCAACTGGCAATTGGCTACTCGGTCTTCCCCAGATTTGTATCCGCCGAAATGGAGAATGGAGCCAGGCAGGTGCAGCACCGAGCTCTAGCTGATGAGCCACTAAAGAAAGTATCCACGCAGTATCCACGGCAGCCAGTACCTTGCTGGAGTGCCTGCCCACTGCCCAGGAGTCAACAATGAACATTGAACAGTCAAAAAGTTGAGACCATTGCTCTCTCTGCCAGCATCTGGTTGGATTATTCACCTCGCAAACCTCACATCCCTTTATGTCATCTCTCCTCGCTACAGCAGCAGCACTACGACGTCTTCCTTAGCCTGCCATCCATCACTGCTTGCAGACGGAACGCTTACTTTCCTTGCTCCTGAACTTGATACGACGTGGCTGCGAGCCGCCTGCACATCCCGCACCCGTATCACGCTGACCACAAACTGCTACTTGGCTTCCAGCACGCCCTCTTCGCTCTGTCTTCGTGCAAACCCCTCGCATACGGGCAGCCATACGGGCAAACTCGAGCCGATTTACGTCCGAAATATCGTTGCGCAGAGCAAGCCGACTCATACTCATATTGCTGGTATCGTCAACCATCTTGCCCGCTGCGACGCCGAGGCGACCGTCCTGCGCGCACGATAGCGGTCCGTCCGACCTCTCGTTGCATACCAGTTTCGGATTCGACATCCCCGGCGATGGCGCGCATCTCTTGTCTAAGCCAGTGACACTACTCGGAGGTGACATGATTGCTCTCTTGGAAAGAAGAAACGTATGCTTGCCCCGGTCATTGGCGATGTGCCTCTTTGACAACTCAAGTTGAAACTGACGGGAATGCATCTTCTCAGGATACTACAACTAGACTCCTCACTTCCCCTCTACGCTGAGCCGCAAGAGTCTACATGCCAAAGCGTTATGGCTCTTTTCAACCCGACCTTCCTGCTGGGGGTTCTCGTCCTGCTATATCTGTCTTCGTTCGTCCTCTTCGCCGTCATTCGCGTTCTTACCGGCATCTCCATTCAAAGAATCGGCTATCTCTCACTGCGACGGCTAGCATATACGCCTCGAGATGGATGTCGTGTGGAAGTTCGGGGCTTGGGCCTAAACATACATCGCCCTACCTTTGCTCAGCCAACTTGGATCAGCCTGGTCCTAAGCGAACTAGTCATGACTGTTGATATCGCCGAGCTAGATGGACACAAGTCAGCCGCAGCGACAGAAGGTCCCGAGGATGAGACCTCCACAACCAAGAGCTCCCATACCGAGTCTACTCCCTTGCGAAAAACCCCGAAGCCCGACCCAATTCCGAAGGCTCATCCTCGGAGCGAAACTTGGGAAAAGCTGGCCCAGCTCAAAGACAAGATCAAGGAATTGCACACCAAAATCAGGTGGCTTCGATTGGTTGATGTTGTTGCTACCAATTCGACTGTGAATATTGTTGGCATTGGCAGTGTTCAAATCGGCAGCTTCACAGTCGCAGTGGATACGAGGCGCAAGACAGTTGACCACGCTCGATTGTTCAAGTTTTATTCCAAAAAGAAGCAGAACCGTCAAGCCGAGTGGATCATTTCATTGCGCAGCGTCTTGTTCACGGCCGAGGGCCATCATTCTCTTGAGGTTCTGGACCATTGCCTGCTAAATGTCCATGGTTTTTTGTCCGAATCAAGACAAGGCCTCCGAGATGCCACCATCGCTTTGAAGCTCGGACGAGTTCATGTACCTTACGATGAACTTCGACTTTGTGCAGCTCGTTACAAGGAATGTCGCAGGCAATCGCAGCCCGTCGATGCTGATGAGCTTGTGCATACCGTACTGGCACGAGTTCCCGAAGAGACGGACGTAGACGGCATCGCAGCTGATAATCTGATGGAAGCAGTCGCCGACTCCCGAGAATTTGTCAGCTCCATCTTGCGGGGCATCAAGGAGGTTCAATTTGCCGTCAGTTACGTCGGTATGACAAAGAAGGTCACCTCGGTGAAGCCAGTAGGGCAACCCATGCTGCTCAATGCCTCGATGAAGGAGGTTGGTATCGACCTGCATCGTCTGGATCCGAAATCACCTGCGCATCGCATGTACTTTTCTTCAAAGGACATCGCCCACGAAGCCCTCGCGGCTGCCCTCTCTATTTCCGTCGGCATTGTTGACGGAAACGGCAGCCCAGCTCGGCTCTTGTATATACCCATGGCCACAACAACAGTCAGGACCACTCTACCTTCAAAAACAGTTCAATTGGCTGAGAATGGAGTCATTGGAGAAAAGAATGCCAACATGATGTTCGCCAACTCGGTCATCACCTCCCCGTCTATTGATCTCGATCCCTCACACCTCCCTCTCCTTATTGCCATGTTGCAGCCGAAACCCAGAGTTGCGAAAGTCTCTCACCCCGCGAAACACAGCATTATTTCACGTCTTCTTCCCAAATCAAGTATCAAGTTTTCCATGCATGAGCCAGTTCTGCGCATGAAGCTCAAACCATTACAAGGCACAGAGGATCCTGATGACTACGATCTGATCATTTCCTCCATCTCATCCATATCGTTGGATGTGGAATCTTCTCATTCATCAATGGAGGATATGCACTACTTTCTCGATGGGGCGATGAGAATACAGTCCCATCATCTGTACTATCAGACTTGCACGGCGGACCGATTCAATCTCATAACGACCGAATCCTTCGATCTCAAGGCACATCTGGCCGCAAGACCCGATGTCAACGTTGAGCTCACGGGCATCGTCCAATCGCTTGGCGTAAGTATGGTGCGACCTGAAATAACAGATGGCCTTTGGCAGATCGTTCGTCAACTTCGCATTGACGTGGAGCCGGATAAGCGAGCAACTTCCAAATCAGTCAGCCACAAGAATTTCTTGCGATCTGTGCCCGAGTGGCTCGTCAGGTATCAAATTGAGGCTACTGATTTCAATATCGAAGTTGCCGGCGTAGATGAAGACATCTCAGACGACATGAGAGGCGTCTCCGTGCACCTGGACTCTTTTGGGGCCGAGTACAGGGCGCATCGCCTGGATGGCCTCCAGCGACGGGCCGGCGCTCGACGACGAACTCATAGCAGATCCATCACACAGTCTGATTCTGACCTGGCCGCATCACCTGCCTCCCCTCGATTTAAGAAGAAGCCTCAAGTCACTGGGGATGGCCGCCGACTCGCTCTGCACGCCAAAGGCATCGAGGCACAGATTGTTGAAACGGCTGGACACCTCGAGGTTGAGCCCTTCATCAACATCCCTCGCCTCGAACTTGCGTTGTCGGCCACCAGCGACAATCACGGTCCAATATTTCACATACAGTCCACCATCAAAACCATCATGGTCCAGTACTCCCTCTATCGGCATTATGCCGTTGGCGTGGCCGCCCTGACCCTGCGACGGGCTTTTATGCGGACCGACCGTGCCGTTTCCCGACCCAGACAGCGGAGCAGCGTTCATGCTGTCGATCAGGACCGTTTGCGCCCCCCGATGAGTCCGGACTCGCCCGACGCAGACAGGATCTCCGCAGTTCCATCGGAGCTAGTCACCGTCGATGTCAAGGCAGCATTGGTACAAATCAAGGCGGAAATGCCCCATGAACCTCTGATGATGCTACGGGTGTACGGACTAGAAACTGGACATCACCGATGGTCGACCCCCTACCTGAGTTCAAAGGTCATCAGACTGTTCGTGGAAACTCCTCGTATGCATCATGTCTGGTCTGGGATGATTGGAATCAAGCATGTTCGAATCGATTTGCGAGAATCAAAACACAAGGCTTCCTCCGGTGTCGAGTACATCTCGGAAAAATTGATTGATGTGGCAATAGAGGCAGTGCGTATTTCTGTTCCCCATGAAGTTCTTGTGGCCAGAATTACCGATAATTGTATCAATGTCATCAAATCAGTCCAGCAGTTACATCATCGATTCAAGACAGGAACAAATGAGTATATCCTCGAGAAGAATCCCGTAGGCCCCAAAAGTGTCCCGAAAATATCTGTTCGCGCTCGAAATTTTCTATTTGAGCTAGAAGATGGCGCGTTTGAATGGAAACTTGGCATCATTTATCGTGCGGGACGGGAGGAGCAAATACAGCGATTGGCCCGAGAAGAAGCATTCCGCGTGAAGTCTAAGAAGGTTCGCGACGAAGAGGCTAGAAAGGGAGGTGTGAAGCCTCGTTCTCGGTCTGTGTTCCCTCGCGGTCGGCCAGATGAAAAGCCAATGCGCTGGTTCAGGAGCAGAAGTGCAGATGCGTACAAGTCAGGTGACAGCGGACACAAGATCCATGCTGGCACCATGCCCCGATATGACCCGGATGGCGAGCATGTCGGTATTCATGGACACGCCAAGGTTTCTGAAGAGGAAGCTCGTCTTGCTCTTCACAAATACAATTCACAGGCATGGAAGAAACGAATCAACCGCGCTTACGAGTCATCTCAAAGCAGCATGCGCGAGATGCGACATCTCTTCTGGGGATCCAGCCAACTTCCAGATGATGTAGAAGAAACGGAAAATATTTTGAAAGTGCCTGAACGACCGGCCCTCCTATCTACCATGATTTTGGACCTACATTTCATGGTCGACAAGCCATTATTTGCGATGAGAGAGTTGCCTAATTTTATCCACAAGGTAGGCAAGGGAATGCCGATGGATATGCAATATGGCCTTCTTGTTCCAATGCATTTGGCCATCCAGATGGGAGAGGTGCGAATGTCGCTGCGCGACTATCCATTGCCCTTATTACACATACCTGGACTCAAGACGGGACAGTCGTCCAAGGTCCCGTCTGTGTCTCTCAAGGCCAATTTCGTACTCGCCGAAGAATTCAGGGGTCATGAGTCTACCCGCAAGGTTCGGGTCAATGTTGTACCTCCCCGTAGCAGCGACCCTACGACGTCCAATGAAGGTAGTTTTGCCATCGAGGTCCGGCGTACCATGGGACCAGTGAAGTCATTCTCCGAAGTATTCATGGACATAAATACGGCCTTGCCGACTCGAATAACCTGGGGGCCGTGCTACCAACCCGCCGTCCAAGATATGATGATGGTCATTGAATCTTTCACGAAGCCACAGGTGGATCCATCGGAGCGTGTTGGCTTCTGGGACAAATTGCGCCTCAACACCCATTCTCGGGTCCATGTAGCGTGGAAGGGCGACGGCGATATGCATCTGGCACTCAAGGGGACCAGAGATCCTTACCAGGTCACAGGTAATGGTGCTGGGTTCCTGATGTGCTGGCGCAACGATGTCAGGTGGCACATTAACGCGGAAGATAACCCCAAGCAGTTCATGACCGTGGACAGCGGCGAATATATACTGGCTATTCCTGATTATAGCCACCAGGTTCGTAACGCTGCTCGTCGCAGGGAACAGGGCAATGGCCATGGCACGGAAGATGCTGTCAAAGATGCGGCCATCTTCAAGAAGGTCGTCATGAAGCTTTCTGGCAAGGTGCAGTGGATGGCAGGTCTACTCTTTGAGCGGGCAATCGAGAATGGAACCAGAAGCTTCTGCTTCAAGCCACACTATGAGGTGTTCCTGAAGAACCCGATGTATGCCAAGCCCACCGAAGACGGTCTGCCGTATGACGCTTTGCGAGGCTTCAGAAGTCGGCACATTCATCTCTCGATCGCTGTGCGTGCTCCCGTTGATCGAGATTGGATGGCTGGAGATCCAGATCCATCAAGAAGTTATAATACCGTTCATCTTACTCCACGCTTCTTCACCCACTTCTTCCACTGGTGGGGGCTGTTCGGCCAGCCGTCATCCCTCCCCATTCGACAGGGTAATTTATGGCCAGGGCGCGAGAAGAATAGCAAGAAATTTGGCAGACACCTGGCCACCGTCAAGTACAACCTCCTCCTGGCTCCCTTGTTTCTCAGTCATATTTACAAGCACAAGGACGCGGAAGACTATGCAGCGGACGCGGCTTCCGCAACTGGTCTCAAAGTGCGCTTTGATAGCTTTATGCTTGATCTCCACCAGCGCAGAGAAGAGTTCAACACACTCGCCAAGGGGAAAAACACACAGAGCAGGACATCCGGCATCAAAATTCACGCTTGCCAACTCGATCTATCCAACTGTGACGTACGGGCCGTTTCAGCCAGCTTGAAAGGCACGACTACAGAGGCAATCAAGAAGGGATCGATTTCATCTCTCATCTCTGCTCAAGACGAGAAACCAGACCTGTCACGATTCACCATCCCAGACGACGATCTTAGCTGGATCGACATGGATGACTTTGTCGAAGTCGACTGGATTCTACCCACCGAGCCACATCCTGACACGAAAATCATGCCGCTTGCGTTTGCACCACGCTTGACCTATGTCCGACAAACTGACATTGGCGGTGTCATTGCTGGTGATCCCACCAGGACGAGCCCCTTTGGCGATGAGCCCACGCATTTCTGCATCATGACGCATGATGACGACCCCAAAAGAGTCCAGAGCGAGCTTATTCGAGAACGTCTCAACCAAGTTGCGGTGCAGATGGAGACACACGCACGAGACATTGGCGAAGCAGAACTGAGGGTCATTCGAACAAATTCTGAAGACCGGGGGCTTGTTGAGCAATTCGAGGCCTTGAAAAAACACACAAACGTTCTCAAAGACAAGGAGCTGTTTTTAAAGACTATGTTGGATCAAATGCAAAGCAGGCCGAGTGCCAATGGCAATGGGATAAGAAGACCATCGGAGCCATTCTCATCATCGTCCAACTTGGGTGGCCGTGTAGACATTCCTCCGGCTTCAGAATTCGAAAGTGAATTCAAAAGCCGCTTCGTCATCCACAACATGCAGTTGAAGTGGAACAATTTGCTTCGCAACATTGTGCTTCGATACATCCATCAAAATAGTCAAAGACGTGGCTTCATCTACTACCTTTCACGACCAGCTGTCAAGTTTATCTTGGACATTGTCGAGGAGCAGAGCAGAGCAAAGGCCAGCAAGACGAACCAGGACACCGCACCTGCTACGGGCAGCAACAACAAGAACAACAATAATGACAACAACGACACATCATCGCCGCATTCCAGCACGAAAGAAAAGAAGAGGGCTGCTGATCTGGAGGATCGCATTAAGAGCATTCTTGGGGATGGTAATAATCGCTTCACCAGTACTACATTCGACTCCGACGGCGATGCCAGCTGCGGATCTATTGAGGACTTGGAAGGCGGCATATCAAGGGACTTTAGCCCGCAGAGCAGCTATCACGTCCGGCTGATAGCGCCGCAGATTCAGCTGCAGAGTGAGAAGAACCAGAAACACGTCGTCATGATTACTGCCAAAGGCATGGAGCTGAAAGTAGTCGAAGTCATGGACAAGGAGAGAATATCCGACACTGTCAGTGGCTTGGTGCAACGCCGTTTTCTCGTGAACATGGACAGCACGCAGTTCTTTGTTACGCACCAGAAGTGGTTTGAAACCAACTTGGTTTCCATGTACGCTGGTAGCAAGTATGGCGCCCCCAATGGATCGTCTTGGCCTCCATGGGTCCCCATGGAAGTCATGTTCAACTTTCAAGCTGATCCTTTCGGATTCAAACGTGTTGTCCAAAAGACTTCGGCCATGCTGCGTTACGACAAGTACAATACTCTGCGTCTCAAATACAATGATGAAGTGAACGGCAGCGACGATGGCGATGATGTTGGTGATGGTGGTGATGCCGTCGATGGTGGTGAAGAAGATGGGGAGTCGATTGAGAACACCGAGAGTCGGTCTGACAATATATGGGTTGAATTCCCTCAGGCACGCGCCCTTTGCAACAGTTCCCAGTACTACGCTATGTATGTGATTGTTTTGGATCTACTCATGTACAGTGAACCACTGGAGAAGACGCGCACCGAGCGACTGGAAAAGATCATTCTGGCATCCGATTTCAGTGACCTCAGCGGCACACCCCGAATGGTGCAGAAACTTCAGGAGCGCTTCAGACAGCTGGAAGAAATCAAGAGTCACTTTCAGGTGTACTCCAACTACCTCGACCACAAGGGCTGGGAGGACCGTCTCGCCTTGGAACGGGACCTGTCTTCTTGTCAAGACGAGCTGTTCTTCATGATGAAGGCCATTACCACGTCGCAGCGAAAGTATGGCACGGACGACATTGACACGAGCGCTCTGTTGAAATGGAGCATTTCAGCGCGGGATATTGTTTGGCACCTCATTCAGGATTCATCCGAGCCCCTCGTTGAGCTGCAGTTGAAGGACGTGGAGTATGACCGCACAGACAACTCCGATGGTTCTCACATGAACCTCATTCGTGTTGGGAAAGTGCTCGGCCTCAATCTGCTCCCCGATGCTACATACCCAGCAATCATTGCCCCATACAAAGAGCTAGACAAGAATCAACCGCGACCGCCGCCGGTACCCCCAACATCAGTGTCGTCATCATCATCATTACCACCAGCCGCTTCATCGGATGCTCAAGAGGATATGATTCGAGTCTATTGGCACATGCTGGAAGCCATTGCGGGCATCCCCGTAATGGACCGGTTTGAGGTCAATTTAGTGCCAATGAAGGTTCAGCTGGAACGTGACGCGGGCAAACGTCTCTTTGAATACATTTTCCCTGGCATGGACGACGTGGAAAAGACAGGCAAGGAAAATGGCTCTGTCATGGCCAAGCAAGGCGGTGTGTTGAATCCCGATGAAGAGGAGAGTGAATCCCTCAACAGCTCAGCAGCCATCAGCCGTCTGGCCACGCCTGCTCCCGAGAGAGATTCGTCGTCGTCTGCCTTTACTACGAGAGCTGGATCGCTCGAATTGCGTTTGCGGCCGACGCTGACGTCCAATAACGGCCAAGAACAAAGTCCGAAGAAAGCTTCCAGCATCAACAGCGCTGAGAGCCATGCATTCAGATTGTTCCGGTCAGGCCACACCGGCAAGACATCATTGCTTGCCAAAAAGCCGTCTCACGAATCCCTCCGGAATGTTAGTGGTACAGCGCGGGGTCCCGGGGTCATTGTGCGTTCATCCACTGGATTCTCGTCTAAAGAAAGCAAAGATTCTGTGGAATCCAGCAAGAAGTCGTCGTCATCGTCGTCTCGTTGGCGCGGTGGAAAGTCCCAATCAGAAGACAAACAGCAGCAGCAGCAGCAACAGCAGCAATCGGACGACCTCACAAAGATGATGAACCGAGCCAGCAACTACATGACATTTGCACACATCAGAATGCCTTCGGTAGTTCTCTGCCTGAGTTACAAAGGAAAAGACCAGCGCAATGTCGAGGACGTCCACGACTTTGTGTTCAAACTTCCCACTATAGAGTGGCAGAACAAGACGTGGTCCAACCTGGATCTGGCACTTGCTCTGAAGAAAGCCGTGGTCAAGGCGCTCATTTCCCACACGGGCGCCATTATCGGCAACAAGTTTTCCAAGCACAGACCCAATGCCGAACAGCGCAGCAAGTTGCGAGAAATGGCCAACAGTTCTGTGCTGATTACTCCGTCGTCTTCGTCGCAGCACTACGCCGGCAGCATCAACGATAGTGGTGATGACTCATCTAGCCTCTACGGGACTTCGCCCGTCGACTACTCCAGATCGCCGCCTCGGTCATCCACGCGGGGCAGCACACACGGCAGCATACCGGCTCCCCGATCCATTAGTCGGAGTAGTAGTTTGGCCAGCGGACGATCCCACCGCACGGGGGACTCGTCAGCCCACCACAGCGGACCCGGCGCACCACCACCGCCAAGCTTCCTGTCCATGACGACACCGCCCACGCCAATCGAGGGCCGTACAAACGACTCAGGCGGCGGCGGCGGCATTGACTTTCTGCGACCGTCGTCCAGCGGAGGCTTCACCAACCCAAATTACCGCCGGGGTCTGCGCCATATTGGCGGGGGCGAATCTCAAGCTCGGCCGGCTACAAGCGCAGGCAGCACCGAAATAAGCCAGAGCCGGAAGAGCAACGGCGGCGGCGGTGGAGGAGGCGGAGGCCTACGAGATAGGCTCAGCGCGTTTACCGGCCGCAAGCGAGAAAGCAGTGGCCTTCCCGAGGAAAGCACGGGCACCGAAGTAGGAGGGACAGACGATGAAAGCACCAAAATGGGCAAGACGCCGCGTGAAAAGCGACCTAGTTCTAGTTGGGCTACTGGACGCACCAAATTTGGCTAGAAGAGGCACTAAGTCAAGTGTCCTCCAGTCTCCGTCTGCTCTTGTGGCCGTGGTCCGTGGTCCGTGGTCCGTCACGGGACATATCCGTAGATGTTGAAATTTCCAGTCTTGTATTCTTTGATTATCTAATTCTTTTTTTGTTTTCACGTCTTTTTATCATGTGTCTAGTGTCATGTTTTATTTTCTCTTTTCATATCCCTTTTTTTTGACATCTTTTTTGCCCCATCGCGAGACCTTGTCGTCTTAGTGTACGCTAGCCCCTTGACGGCAACGCGTTGTATTACCAGACTTGTTTTTTCTTTCTTTCTTTGTGTATTATACTTGTGTTGGCTAGTCGGGAACTTTTTTTTTTTGTTTCTTTGTTTATTGTTCTCACGATAGCTATTAGGCTACTTAGGGTGCTTTTCTTTCTTTGTCTCTTTATTAATAATGCTTATGTGAGCTACTTAGCTGCTTAGGACCTTTTCTTTCTCTCTTTCTTTCTCTCTTTCTCTCTTTCTTTTTATTCTGGTTCTGTTTTTTTTTTCCCGCTTTTCGTTTATTATACTCTAGTTAACTGCTCGGAAGCCTTTTTTCTTTCTCGTTTTGTTTCCCCTTGTTTATCATGCTCAAGTTGCCAATCAGCTACTTAGCAATCCTTTTTAGACAAAATAAGCGGTCAGGTCTTTACGCAGTCGCGCTGCTCACTCGGTTATACACGGTTTTTTTTTCTTTCTTGGTTGTCTTTTCCACGGGGTCAAAATTATGGTGGTAGGTTATAGATAAAAAAGAAGAAAGGGAGGGGGGGGTTACTTGAGAAATAGGTACATTATACTATATAGGTACCAAATACGTGAATCGCAGTCGGACTCGTGTGACGCTGTTTGACTGTGTGATGTGGGTTTTTTAATGCTTGTTTGGAGCTTTGGTGGGTTGTGTATTTGCGTGGAAGTGAGTCTTGGTATGGCAGCTGCGCATTATCGCCACACTGTTGCTATTGCCTGCTATTGACGACTTTTACCATAGTATTTGTTATACGCTTTGCTTCATTATTTTCTTACCGCTTTTCCGTCTTATCTGCCCGGCATTCCCACCAACCCCGTCTCCCCGACATTGTTCACACCATCGCCCTCGCAACCCTCGTTGAACCATTCCTCGCTACCGCTCAACCCTCCACAGCCACGTCTTGGATGATCTGACACTGGTCCTATATGATTTGCGCAACTCTTGATTACATGTTCGATATACGTATTTTATTCTACCGTTGAATACCCTGTTAGGCTGATTGCTAGCTGATTGCTGGGCGATTGTTGTACTGTCTGCATTGTTTTTGTATTCGCGCCTCATATTATTATAGTGGCTACCCTGTCTAGCTAAGCGTTTACATACGTTGAACCTTGTTAATGGTCTGCTTTCCACGGTATACTACTTCTCTATATGCTGTCTTATAATGTTCACCTGACACTGTACTACAATTCAGGCGAGCGGGGGTTTTATTTTTATTTTTATTTTTTTATTTTTTTTTATTTTACGTAGTACTTTGCTGCTCATCGTCTTGTATACAGGCCAGCGGGCTCGAGTGTCGTCGTACCCGTTCCGTGCCTAGGGTGCTCGCTCCGATGACATACAGCATACAGTGAGTGTATGTATATGCCCCGTCTGATTTGGCACTTGTGCGAAGTTCAGCCTTTCGCATCATCCGCGACGTGGATACTCCAGCAGGCGTATGTGCGGCGTGCGCTGCTTATTATACATCGGGGGGACTTTCAGGCTGGTATTTTGCTTACAGCATTGGGGGTCGCTCCGGGGAGGCAGCGGGAATTGGGGGCATGTTGGATGGACAAGGCGGGGCGATTGGCGATAATTGGTCGCTAGTACAGTAACTCATGACCATGACGGCGCTGGTCAGGGCTGCCGATTACGCGCGGAAATGCGTATCAATAACGGGATTGATCTTTTATTCCCCCTTTCTCAGCCCTGTCTTGGGCCTCTGTGGTACGCCCTTTACAGACTACGGACCTGTCGCCGTTGTCGTCGTCGTCGTCGTCGTCTGGTGGCGGTGTTTCGGCCCCACTTTACTTCCTGTTCCTGTTTGTTCTGCCCGTTGCTATGCACGGGCCATGATTTCCGACGGGAGGTACATGAGGACACGTCATGGGGAATGTGGCATTACTTAGTGTCAAGGTACTGCGTACGTGCGTTCTAGGCACATGGATACCTACTTCCTGGGTATTTGTTCTCTTTCCGCGCATCGCCCGGGCGTCAGTATCCCTCGTGAGTCGTGTCATCTGCCATCAGCCATCTTCACCCATTGTATCGTATCCCTTGCGCAAAAAAGGCTGGCGCAGAAAGGCCCAGTCAGACACAATTTGTCTCATTGATTTGCAAGCAGGCATTGACACTTGACACTTGTATTTGTACATGGACATGACATGCGCGGTGCCATCGGAGGTGGGCATGGTGACCCCGTTCCCCCGCATTCAGGTGTGGTATGACGGCACGAAGAAGCAGGGAAGCCCCGAGTTCCGACACCAAATAGGGTGTCTGTGATAAGGATCTCTCGTCTGTCTGTCTCTTTCTGTGTGTGTGTGTGTGTGTGTGTGTGTGCGTGCGTGCGTGCGTTTCTTGAAACCAGGCACTTACTTGCTATAGATGCATCGGGTTTGTATGCGCGAATATTGGTCCAATCCAATCAGCCGGCTTTTTATAACTCTATCCGCAACTCAAATGCTGGCATGGGCCGACTGAGAAGTTGAGACGGGCTGGGAGTCCTCGATCGGGCGTCATGGCCTCTCTACTCGGTCATCTGCTTGCTCATCCGCTTGGCCCTCTGCTTGGCCCTCTGCTTGGCCCTCTCCTCTCGACTCTTTGCGTGTTGGGCGCAGACGTGATGGGACCCCAGACGTGATGATGATGATGATGATGATGATGATGCCTTTGAAATTAGCTTTTGTCAGGTCCACGCCAAAATGCTGGCCTTGTGGGGATGGCCGTGGCGATCATGGTTGGCGTGTGACACGAGGTGCATCGTCGAGACGAAACGATGCTTTCTTTTTTTCCCCCTTCATTTTCTCATCGTCAAAGAAAATGTTCCCCTCGCTGCGCAACGCTCGGCCCCACGATTGCACGATTGCACGATGCCAGATCACGTCCCTGGCATTCATGACACCACGATTCCGAGTAGTGCGCTCTTTTGGTCGTAGCAAAGCAGTGGTACTTTGATTCACCGTCCACGACAGCCCCGTCCCGCCGTCAAGATGCAACATCATCATCACCATCACCATCATCATCATCCGCAGAACCCCACTACCAAGCACCGAAAAAGTGAGCCGTCGTCATTCTTCCCCATTTGGGTCATCGCCCGCCGAAATGCCAGGTGCCCTTTGTTGCTCCAGATTGTCTAGTGCGCAACGTTTTATGCACAATTTGGATTCTTCACAACGGCCCAAAATGTTGCTCCTGCAGCGAGTACTCCATCGGTTAATCCAAGTAGATGCAATATGCAATGCAAACTTGCTCAAACTAAACCGAGTGAACAGGCAGGTCGTGCAAAATCAAACGCTGACTCGGGGTTGGCATCTGTGTCTCTCTTGAATCAAAGCCCTCAAGCCCGATTTCCTCCCGCCCAGCAGAAACGAGAGGACCCAGCCAATAGCGTCGCCTTCGTTCAGCTCAAAGCTGTCACTTCAAAGAACACCATGGCCTAATAATCCAACTCCAGGTCAGCTGGATGACCATCTGAAGTCTGGACGCGAGGACCGGGAACGGGAACTTGTGTTGTCCGTAACTCCATGGTCAGTTTTTCCCCAGCAGCCAGCAGGAGGGGAGTCTCTAGTAAGCAGGCTATCCATCACTCGTCACTAAACACTCCATCGCTCACAGACACACAAGATCGACGGCGGGCGCTCTTAGAGTAAGAATTTAAGTTGCGGCTAAGCCCACACGCATCGCTCCACGGTGACACATGAACGTCGTGGCAGGTATCGCAGCATAAATGGCAGGAAAACAATGCAAATAAATAAAAAATGGAAAAGAAAAGAATCACGCACCAAGCCATTTCGCATCACCGGTGACGTCCTTGGTATTGTCACTTGCGACCCCCACCCACCTCTCTTCTTCTGCCGCGTACATTGGATCCCTCAGCGTAGTGGGCTTCTCGATGCCCGACAGAACCAGCATCCAAGGATTAAAGGCTGTCTCGTGCTGTCACGAGTTTGCTATCAAGCAACATTTCTCGACGCATCAAAGGATCATGCGCGTGCCATTGTGCAGATTGCGCGTTTTAGGTTGTCAGTATGGCTGCCCGTCATGCAGGCGAATGAGCCACAACGAGCCAATCACGTCTACTGGCCAGCCATCTTCTTTTTAGCCCCTGTCCTGCGTTCCTGCCCAGAGCAGCAAGAGCAACAGGCACCATGTCGTACGTGGCAGCAAAAGCAAGAGCAAACAGGGCAAGAGCGCAAGAGCAGAGAGCAGTCACAGACGATGTGCTTTTGCAGTCGTGGCAGTCGTGGACTCGTGGCTGGATAAGGGAAGGCGCGGCGTGGGGGAACCAGCGGATGTCTCCTTCCCTTATTCCGAGAAGCCCCACGCAGGCTTGCACTCTTGCACGCCTGCGCCAGAAGTGCTTTTTTCTTTTCTTTTCTTTTTCCTTCTCACCAACATGGCGCTTCTCACCAACATGGCGGGGAACAAAGGTTCTTTTCTTAAAGTTTACCGCCGCGTACATCACAAACACTTAAGCCTGAGCCGACCGAAAGTCTCTTTCTGCACCGACAAAGACGAGACGGAACCCTACTCCGCACTTTCGCGGTTGGGCAGTTGGCAGTTGGCAGTTGGCGGTTGGGCGGTTCGGCGGCTGGCGGCTGGCGGTTAGCGGCTGGATGCTTATCGGCGCGCATTGGGTTTTGCTGCATTGTCACAGGCTCCTGAGTCTTTAGTCTTTCCTGCTGTTTGACTCGGACGGCCAGACGCTCCAGTTGTCCGTCGTCCGGAGGCTGGCGTTGGCGTTGGCCTTGTCATTGGCACACGACACCAAACCCGACTGTCTGGCGTGTCTGGCGTGTCTGGGCCTTATCGGTGCCTCCACACCAGTCCACTCCAGTCGACTAGTCCACTCATGGCCTGCATGATGGGCGGAACCACCAATCCAACCAACTGCCCAACCAGAAGCCGCCTAGTTTCGTGTCTCTGATAACGGCTCAAATGGTGCACGCTGAGCTAGAGCCCTTCCATTCCATCGTCGCCTATCAGCCTCGGGATATACGACGGGGGGGCAACCCTCGTCCATCTTGGCTGTTCATCTGCCAAGCCATCTTTTCGCCTAAGCATCTTCTCGCCTCCCGGCCTTGAACGGATCTCATTCATCTCATCGCAGGGCAGGGCAGGGCAGTGCAGTGCCCCGAGCGTTCGACTTCATCTTCTTGTCACTCGCCGTCAACATCGCGTTTTCATCACTCGTGCTTGATTAGATCCAGACCGACCAGACGCCGCTGCGAAGAAATTTGCCTGCGCTGCTGCAAGGCACGTCGCTCCCTCGCTGTGTCTTACGCGGCGACCTGCCGTCCTCGGGTCCTGCGTTGCTGCGTTGCTGCGCCTGCGGATCCCCCGAGTGGTTGCTGGCCTTGTTGCCCATACACTCTGGTTGCATAGTACATGGTAATCTGTCCGGCGTTGTGCCAAAGTACCGAGACCTCGCTCGCAGATTGTCACAAGCCCTGGTCCCTGGTCACTCTCTTGCCTGATCCTGATCCTGGGCAAACAGCCTGATACCCCGTCACCCTGTTGGAAGCACCAGACAGACATTGGACATTGAAGCCTTGCTGCAGTCTGCAGTTAAACAGCGCGCTGCATCCTTCTCTGTTGTGTTATCGTGGTCCCCTTATCGCCGCCGGCCTCAAGCATGCCCATGCCCCCCTGGTCGCTTGTCGTCACTGTCTCGCCATGAATTCCTTATTTTCGAGTTATCCGAGACAGTCCAGCTCGTCCTCTCTCTCGTCCTCTCTCGTGCCTTCTCTTTCCCATTCATTCTTTTGTAGCACCTTGAACAAACGCATAGTGCACTCGAAACAGCTTGTTCTCAGCGACACGCCGTGCGTTGCATCCTTGTTCAATCTTCCACACGTCAGCGCAACGCCCGAGTATGCACTGGGGCGCAGTTTTGGAGACGAAAAACAAGAAGAACAAGAAGAACAAGACGACGACGAAAACGACGACGACGACGCAGACGCAGACGATAACGCCGTGACCGTCACAGTCAAGCCTGTTAGATTCCCTTCCACGAGTTCCTCTTCCGCCAGCTCGACTTCGTCATCAGACTTCCATGCAGCCATGTCGATGCGCAACAAAACGAAGCGACAAGTCACCGATTCGTTGTCTGCATTGCATACGAACCCTTCACCCAATAGTACTACTGGGGGAGGATACGGTCGACCATTGACGCCCACTATGCCACTACAGATTCCGAAGCGAAGTCATCGCGACAGCGTCCACCATACGAAGAAGGCAACCTCGCATCATCTTTCTCGACGACCTCACAAACATGTGCACCTACCGGACGCCATCTCACCGTCGGTAGCGGCTCTTTTGGCCATTACAGACATTCCGCGGCCACATCGATCCCGGCGTCCTTCGGATCGCACTCTCTCCACCGATGAGGCCATGAGCGATCAAGATGTTTCCGAAAAAGGATTTAGCCTCTCACTCAACCGTGGACCTTTGGACTTGCTTTTATCGCCGCCAGAGGATTTGATGGACGATGACCTTAGCCCCACGGAAAGCAATATTGGCTCGTTGCTGGCGAGGACCATATCCGCCGACTCAGTTCCTTCCTTGAGCGGCGAATCTTGCGCTACAGAGTTTTGCTCGTCCATGGAATCACCGAGGAGCATCATCACGTCTGCCAGACGACGCTCTAGTCTTGTTCGCAAGTCGTTGGAACCTGTTCGCTCCCCGCCTGATGCCGTCACCGAAGAAGACCCTCTCGCTATTGCCAACGCGGATGTGGATGACTTTGAGTTGGGGGCACTGGAGCTCCCGTTTGTCCAAAAGTCTGTGGAAAACGTGCCATCGTTCCCTCTGCTCCAACCTTTCAAACCTCTCAGGTCTGCTTTCAAGTCCAACCTGACGGCCTCCTTGCGTGCACTCAAATCAGCCGCCAAATCATTCTCGAGTATCAACTTTTCCTACATTCCCGCAGATGACTTCTTGACGCGGTCCATCTTGACCATTGATCCCAATGTGCCATATATGGACGAACGCCGACCTCCGGTCACGGAGGAGATGCCGTCCGCCGAGCTTCGCCGCTATTTGAATCCGACAACGAGCAACCATTTTGACCCTCAACCAACAGCACGAACTGCCGGGTCATATTCGGCTTCGATACAATTGCAAACGTACAAGATCCAGCGCTTAAGATCGCCGTCGAATTCAAATCGATCGCCCCAGCATTCTAGTCATTCCTCGCCATCGCCTTCGTCGTCTTCCAGTCAAAACGCCAGCAATAGTGGCACGCAGCAGAATTCGGCCAAGACTGGCTACCAAATCGCCATTGTCCCCGGCATGCGACAGCGAGAAATGCGAGAAAATCCCGACTTCATTCGCATCGCCGTCATGGAAATGGCCATGCGCCGCCGCGGCAAACTCGACAATCAGAAGCCCGGCCGTGCTCGTTGGGCACTACCGCCTCGCCGACCCTCCGCAAAGCCCTACGAGGTTGGCTCTACCGGCATTCCCACGAGGTGGATACCTGTAACATACTAGAAGTATGTTGCATGCGATGTCGGACATTCTCCAACACCCCCATTGGCATGCATGGCAAGAAGGAAAGAATCCTGGAGACGGGATGCGTCCTATGATCAGCCGACCGGGTTTGCTGGTCGAATTCCCCAGAAAATCTTGGCGCATTGCATCACCGCACCCATTTTCCTTATCTTTTTGACCCAGCCCCGTCTTATTGACTTTGGTCACGAGTTCGACGCACCACTACTGCGCCAATATGGAGGGATGAAAGGTGATCCACCTCCGACTCCACTCCCGAATCATTCTAGAAGGTGGTTAAAGGAAGGAGTCTCGAAACCGAAAAACGAGATTAAGATGGATCCGCATTACGCTGGAGCGAAGCGCTTGCAAGGTGGCGGGGAGGGGGGCAACTGGGAGAGGAATCGGGTATATGCGAAAAAAAAAAAAGTCGTATCGACACGATACTCTTCCTCGGGGTCCTGGAGAGCAGGATTGCGCGGAGTAATTTCTACGATATTATCCCGCAAATGCATTATAGCCGCCAAGCAGTTCTAAACGGGGATCTCTGATTGGCCCACAGGACCCGAGTTTCAGACTCATTCCGTGAGGAGAAGTTGGCCGACGGTGTTCTAGGCATTGGAGAAACCAAAAGGACCACGACTCTCTACTTCGACCCTTGACCCATACCACCAGCCATTGGGAAGGCGAATAGAATAGGGCTGCCTGTTGGCACGTCGGCCTGCTCACGCTCCAAGTCCTGGGTCTATGAACAAATCGACAAGACAGTAGTTGTCTTTGTGCATCTCAGCTCGCTCCCTCAACTATCCTGGTGCCGCTGGTCTGGACAATCTGCGCACGGCAGGCGATTATTTTATTGTTTTCATTTTTCATTATCATGGTCTCACCGTTGCCGGGAACAGCCGACGCCAAGTCCTTATCTGGCGGTCAGCGCCTGGCCGGAATTCAAGTGGCTCATGAGTCTCACAGTCGGAAGACACAATTCCTGCCTTTTTTTTTTCGCTTAATTCCGCATTTCCAGCAGGCACGACAGACTGGACACTGGCGCGCTTTTCTTTTTATCACTGAATTCATGTTTCCTATCGCGAGATTGCCATTTCTGCAGCACTGCACATTGCACCACCTCACTCGCTTGAAGCAGAGTCACCGCCCTAAATATGTCTTTTTTTCCTCTCCAATTTTTCAATTCCTTTGACGTCGTCATATCATCACATAGATGGGCTTTTTCTTTTCCTATTTCGGCATATAGTTCGGCGCTCAGTGGACACATGGTTTTCGATTCATTTGCTGAATTTTTTTGACATTTCTGGACAGGCATGCGTAGCATTTCTTTCTCAGACGAGCGGTCTGGGCTATTAGGATATATCCAGTTATATTGAATTTTTCTTTTACATTCGAATGAAGTGTTTGTTCAGTCCGAATATTGTGTTCATACTGCACGGTTCCTTAATCCTTACCTCGCATTGCTGTTGTGAATCCAACGCATATACTATTATAGTTACATGCTAGTCCGAACGGACAGTCTGGGAGTGGTACATCGTGAATCGTGATGGATGCAGGTGTACGGTATTGCCTGGTGCAGTCCACTCAATGGTGTGTTGATGTGCACACAGGGGCTTTGGTTTGAACTATCATTCAAGGGGTAAATAATTCATCAGCTTTATATAATTCACAACAAGTACATCAACAGTGCATTCGCAGTACACTCGTAATTCACCAGCTCATAATCTACCTAGATATCCAATCATGAATCACCCCCCATGATTCGACGCCACATAATTATTCACTATCAATATGTTCATGCACAGCACCCTGTGGAAGAACTACATTTCAAAAGAGCAGGTAATCATGACTCTGCCAAGCCAGCACATCCATCAGCACACCCTTGACATCCATTCACTCCGCCTCTCTGGGCCATGCGTGGCAGCTCACCACATCCAATCTTGTTTCTTCACTCGTCTGTTCCACCATAACCAGCCTGTAGGACCCGCACGGCCTTCTAATGAACCCGCTGTTGCCGGGCACGCGCTCATTGATCATTACGTAGTGTGTGCCTAGAGTGACCGCTGTGCAGACTGCAATGCGCGGTGTGGGCGTGGCTGTGAGGCATGTTGGGTAAACTACTGTCCATGTACGAAGGGACGTACCTCATGCGAGTATTCTAGAAGGCTCTGCTGTTATCAACCTTGGAGTGGGATAGTTGGAAGGTCTTGGAAAAAGCTAGACCGGAGGATGTCTCGGGGTATGAACTGGGTGCTTTTTGCTTTCGTATTGGAATGTGGCATGCCATGGCATGTGAGCGATGGAATGAAGGGGTGGTCATGGACAGATATGTTGGTGTTTGGGGGCATGGTGACGGGAGTGAGAGGCGGAACGAGAAGGGGTCGTTGGGAATGTTCTCTTTCTGTGTCTGTTCATTCTTTTTTTTTTAGAAAAAAAAATTAAAAAAAAATTCAAGCAGCTTTACATAGTGGAATAATGTCATAAGAAGGGTCCTCCGTCTTAACCGCATTCTTAGACCATGGCACTGTACTTTTAATATTATATACACGTTATCCTATTCTTGATAGCGCAGCTGCGAGGGGTTTTTTTTTGTTCTTCCGCTTCTGCTCCGTCTAGCAAAAGCGGGCGTAACCGACTGAGACAGGTATTAGAAAGCCGAAAAATCAAATGTCGCTATTCAAGAAAATGAGGTCACGAGCTGATGGATTTTGACGGTTGGTGTGCTGTCTATTTGTCAAGGCCGGGCAAAGTGATGCGAAATACTGGGGTTATGATAGACTCGCTGCTGACGTTGCTTCCGTCTATTTTGGCATCATGGTGCTTATGGCATCCAACGACTCTCAAAACACTGGCCTTGATCACAGAAATGGAAAGCGTGCAAGTTTAGCTCAGCCAAACATGCCTGGACGTGGACCCTGTAAATCGGGCGCCGCAGCTAGGGACTCCGACTCGGTGCGGTCTTCCGGTGCGGTCTTCCGGTGCGGTTCGGGTCATCGGGCTGTCGGACTGGGCACGTTGTCCGAGCGGTGGCAGGGTTCTTGGATGCTGGGCCGTGAAGGAGAGTTGGCGGGGAAATATGGGAATGGGTTTTTTTCCCTCTAAGACGCCTTAACAAATGCTGTTCGACGAGCCGTCGCCATCTGCCCAACTAGTCGGGAAAGGTACAGGTACTGGAGTCTTGTCGGCAGTTCATACACCTTCTAGATTGGCGACGCCGCGGCCAGACGCGTCGAAAAACCCGATGCGTCACTTTGTACTTGCCGAGAGTATGCCCATCACACAGCGTCGATTAGAACGCCCTGTGGCCCGAGCACAGAGATAAAAACGTGGTGATTGAGGTGGCGTTGAATATGAATCCATTGCTGCCGTTGAAAGCTGGTCGGCCGGTATAGATGTCACGTGCCTCCTCACCTCGGCCGGCTGTCCGATAACGAACAACTTCCATGAGCAGATCAACAGCACCTTCATCTCTGCGGCGAATACGCCTAGCTTTGCACTCGGATGCAACAGCATTCCAAACATCATCATCGTCGTCGTCGTCGCCAACACTTGACACGTCCATGACCAGTTTGCAATGCCAACACTGAATGCTGCTCGTCAGTGAGCACGCAACCCCCCAGACAAAAGACGTCTTGTCGACAATCAATCACGTCACGGCTCCTCGGCCGCTTCCCACTTATCTCGCCCAATCACCTTTCGAATCAACCCACTCGGCAGGTCGCTCTTGCTGTTTCTATCCGATGTGCCTTCTTTTGATATCCAACAAGAAATAAGAATGCCATGCCAGTCATCGCCGTAGGAGGGGGTTGTAGTCCTTTGGACCTCATCTGGAGACGAGCCTTCTTTTATTTCTTCAGTTTCGGCCATCGCATCGGGTCATCTTGGCTTCATCCGTCACTTTACCTTTATTTCAACCCAGTACTGCTGCCTGCTGCCTGCTGCCTACTGCATTGTAAATCGAAATGCACCATGGGCTGTCGTGTGTGTCGGGCTCGCAAGGTAGGCAAAGCCCATCCAAGCCGAAGAAGCGAGATGTACTTGTCCCTCGCCGAATGGTAAAACCCAAGTGTTGATGAGCAACAACAACAAACAAACAAACAACCACAACAACAACAGGTCAAATGTGACGGCCGCCCCAATGGCTGCCGCAACTGCGAGCGCCTTCAACTCGAGTGCGTCACCGGTGATGCATCGACGCTGCTGGGCGGGAGCCGAACCTCGTCATCTCCCATGTCTTTGCGCAAGATCCGCACCTATCGGTCTTGTCAGAACTGTCGGCTGTCCAAGACCAAGTGCAATGGCGCTCGTCCCAACTGCTCGAGGTGCTCCAGAAAGCTGATACAGTGTGTCTATGATGGGGGCGCCGCGCCGAGATGGACTCGTAATTTGAACAAGGTGGAGGCTAGGTCGATTGAGGAGGAGGCAAAGGTTGAGGAAAAGGGGTTTGAAAAGGAGAAGGGAAAAGGGAGGGACGGTAGCAGCCTGGCTGAGCGCAAGGAGACGGTGACTATAGCTATGCCGACGGCACCGACAAACATGGACGACTGTGGCTCTTGCATTCGAGCGGCTTCTCTGAAATTTGCTGACGAGGTCCATGATAAGTCGTCCGTATTGTCAGATGTGGCATCTGTGCCGGTGGTAGCATCTAGTCCTCCCAGTGATCCAAGTGAACAGCTGCCATCGCATCCATTGACCTGGTACGTTGCTGAATTTTTTCCTTTTCCTTTTTTACAAACACCTGTAAAAAAAAATAGCTATCGAAAAAGCTGCAGAATAGCCTGTTGTTTTGTTCCATCATCTAATCTGCAAACAGGCTATTTTCTCCGAGTCTGCCTACAAGCAGGAACCTTCGTCGTGTAGTTGAGCAGTATTTTACCAATGTTCATCCGTTGCGATGCTTCGCATTCGTGCATAAGCCGTCCTTTATGAGACAACTCGACAAAGGACTCAGTTCTGATGATGAGTCTGCGTTACTGCATATCATTTGCGCCCACGGAGCCAAGTATGTTTGCGATACGTCGCTTCTTTCACAACCAAGGGGTTCTTTTTAAACGTTTACTTTCTCTCCCCCCCCCCCCCCCCCCCCCCCCCCTTTTCACCCCAATTCACCAAAATTCTAATAAAGAACCAGATTTCTTGTATTGACAACCGACCAGGGAGACGTCAGTGCTCCCCCATCCCTGCTAAAAAATGCTGGAAATCAATGGGCCAAGCGCGCCGAGTATCTCATGTTGTCAAACTTTGGCAAAATTTCTGTACAAAGCTTGATGGTATGATTCATCTACCACCAGCTGGTGTGCGCCAGTATTGCCAGGGAATTGTAGACTCACTTTTCTCCTAGACTGCGATACTGCTTCACGACTTTCATTTTCGGCTCGGTGAGTATGGACAAGCTCTGATGATCAGTGGTTTGGCTGTCCGAATGGCGCATGCCCTGAAAATCAACACCGAATACAATGCCGACATTTTCTGCACGCAAAAAGACATAGTTGCACCGTCGGTAGCCTCGAGGGAGAGCCGTAGACGTCTGATGTGGGCATGCTATGTTCTGGACGCCTGGGCAGGCAGCGGAGTCGACCAACTTACTCTGCTGCGAGAAAATGACATTAAAATCCAGTTGCCGTCTAACGAGCGGAATTTCGGATTACGAATTCCTTCCGTTACGGAAACCCTGGGAGTCGGTCACGTTTTGCAATTCCTCCCACCTGCTGTGGTCCCGCGCCGTCCTGCTGCCAACATGGGCATCATGGCATACTATATTCGCGTCGTTGCTCTCTGGAAACGTATCGTCAGATATGTCAACCACTTGCATGCAGGGTCGCCCCCTTGGCAGCCAGATTCTCTATTCGCCGCACTGGATGCAGACCTGCACTTGTGGCGCCGGGAGCTGCCAGACTTTGTCGAGTATACCACCGAGACCATCTACGCGCGCCTCGACTCAAACCAACTAGGAGCGCTGGTTTTGATTCATTGCACATATCATCACAACTACCTTGAACTGTACAAACTCACCATGCCTGACCTTTTTAAACTGCCGAAACCGTTTGTTTTTCCACCCGAACATCAGGACTTTCTCCGAAGAGCGCAAGCCAACTGCTATTACCATGCCCAACAAGTTGCGGACATTTTGGCCGAAGCCGCCGAGCATGGCTCTCGACTTTTGTCAGACAGTCTGTTGCCTTTCTTTGTGTATGACAGCAGTCGGGTCATGTTGTATTATGTGGCACGGCTGCTGGATCCAAACCGGCCTGATGCAGAAGCTCAGATGAGAGATGCCGTCAAGGCCGTGGAGAGCAACAATCGAGTTCTGCGCATGATGTCTGCGCTGTTTCCTATTGCGCAATCCTTGGTACGCTTCTATTTGTCTCTTACAAGACGAAAGACTGACTGACTGACTGACTGACTGACTGACTTTTGTTTCGCCAAATTCTTCTAGTCTACAACAATTGAGCGGTGGCTGTCCAAGATTCAGCAATCAGTCGCTCGCGACGACTTGCTCAGTAGTCTACAGTCGGATGATCAATTGGAAGCGCACCGAACAGCCATGTAAGTATGACGGGAAGATATTGTCAGAAGCAAGAAAAGAAAAAGAAAGAAAGGAATAAAACGAACTTGAAATTCTGACAAATTATTTATAGGTCAGACGGCAGGAATAAAAATCGAGATCCGAAAACACTAGACTTTGTTCTTCCGCCCCTTTCGCTCCCTCCATTGGCTGTCCATCCCGGAACCGGCGAGCCTACCGGAATGGTCACCGGTGAAGTGGTGGCCTCCCGGAATTCAAGCTTCAGTACACGGAATCCGCATGCCGGAGGACCAGCGTCATGGGACGGGACCAGTGTGGCGCCTCAGCAACGCTTGGGTCTTAGTCAAGAGGTGTCTGTAAAATCGAGTCTGCAGCACGAGCGACCAGTGCCCAACCCACACCAGAAGGTGGTTCCTGCGCAAGCCATGTGCGATGCCCTTGATCTCAATGATTTGCAAAGCTTTCTCTCATGGGACATGTATGGAATCATGGAAATGGGCGGCTACGTTTCGAATGAGGACATGGACGATTCTGTTTCACAATCTTGGACAGGCGCCATTTGAGGCGAGGGGTGGTGATTTATAAGGCTAAGCTCTTTGACATAGAATATGGTCAACGGTGAAAAAAAAAGGGGGGAAGGGCTGTTTAGCCGTTGACGTCTGTTTTATTGTGTAAGTCGCTGGACACGGAGTCGGTGAATAGGATAATCAGTTGTACTTGTACTGAGAGGAAGCATGGTAATGAGGACATGACATCGGATGGCCCTACACAATTTGGCAAAACACGGCACTGCTGCATAGAATGACGTATGGGTGAATATAATGAAAACACACGACGCACAACAGATTCCTGGACTGCCGGCCCCTGTTGAAAAGGCCAGGGCGTGCGCGGCTAGTATCACTGGTCTGGTCGCAAGGCATGCAGATGTGACGTCTTTGTCTCCTTAATTTTCTTTTTCTTTTTCTTTCTTTTTCTTTCCTTTTTTTTTGCTTTTTCTTTTTTCTTTTTCTCTTTAGAGTTTTATGACTTGAGGCGTGTTCTAGGCTCTCTTGCGTTGTCGTGATTTTGAGAGAGAAAAAAAAAATCGCACTAGCTACAGCCGTCACGGCGGGTCCGGCCCGTTCCGCGCAGAACCAGACTAGACTTGGTGGATGCCGTGGCACTCCATGGGCATACATACATCCCTTTGAGTGTTATAAGGCGCCAACTTTGTCACTATAGGGATTATTAACCAATAAAGATAAAGATTAAAAATGGTGACTTTTTTCTAGTCACCTATATACAGAGAGATACATCAGAATTATTAAGTGAAAGCGGACTTACTAAGTACTCTGAAAGTACTCTAGCTCTAGTGGGTCCGTGACCTCAGTTGGCGCCTTATAACACTCAAAGGGATATGTATGTATGTATGTATGTATGTACATATTATATATACAGAGTATGTAGAGAGAATATAGAGGATGTGCAAGAAGTATGATGCGGGGTCGGGGATAAAAGGGCTAGAAAATGTTAAAATCTATCATGTGTATGTTTCGGGAATAATCTCCTTGATTGAGGCGTTGTGGCGTAGTTTTTAGGCACATGCCTAGGTACATGCTTGACTGTACATGTGCATAAATATGCATGATACACGTGCACAACTACATGCACCCATCGCATACCGTGACATTGACGTCCACTGCAGCGCGCCAAACGCGTCACGCCCATGCCCAAAACAGCAATATAAACAAAAACAACCAAGACAACGTACAGCCACCTAATAAGAAGACGTCGTCTAGCCGCCTCGTCCCAAGCGCCCTTGATCGACCCCTCTCTCTCCTCTTTATCCTTTTTCCTTTAATTCATGCTTCCTGTTTCCTTCCTCCTTCTAGCTCCCTGCTAGCTGCCCCCCTCCCCCCGCAGCCCAGCCCATCTCCTTCATACCAAGCCAAACTGATAATTCATCTCATCTGCATCC
>SRPT01000347.1:0-30713 GCA_018360205.1 Claviceps digitariae | reverse complement strand
CAAAAAAAAAAAAAAAAAGAAAAAAAGAAAAAGAAAAGGGAGAAAAAGAAAAACGTAAATGCAATGGCTACATTTAATGCGACTCCAACCATGAGATGAACGAACTTTGCCAAAAAAAAAAAAAAAAAAAAAAAAAAAAAAACACCAACATACCCAACCAAGGCATGTGTATGCAATCCCCCCAATGCTTGTCCCGTCTTTCACATCTTTTTCAAATCGCTCTCCGGTATTGTTTGCACAAATGCATAGCTGAGCCAGCGCAGCCACGTCTTGTTCTTCTCATGCTTCTTCTTCTCCTCCTTCATGTCTTTGTTGCCATCGACTTCCTTGCTGGCCACCTCATCGTCGGACGGCTCTTCATCTTCAAAGTCGTCTAATCCGGATTCATCCACCGTCTCACCCTCAGCCTTGCCGCGCTGTCCCATGCGGTACGCCAGGCGTAGATAGTTTCGAACTGTCAGATCATTGAGTTTGAAACGCTTGTCTGAGAATGTGCTGTACTCGACTTCGAATTCAAATGTGCGTGGCCGAGCTGGTGAGTGTTTTGGCTTTTTGCCTCCGTGGCCTCCGTGGCGCCACTTGGATCCTTTGATAGCATCTGTCGAATCAGGATAGTCGTTATTTATGTGCGTAAGATTGGCAAAGTATTGTGTGTAGCCTGTCAATGTGAATTGCTGCGGATAGTACGCAGGACCAGGCAGCGAGTCCTTTGGAGGATCATCCGGGATGACCAGATTCGGGTCTTTGATCTTGTCCTTTTCTTTTTTCCCCTTTTCCTTCTTCGTCTTCTTCTTCTTCTTCTTTTTCTTCTCTATGCCTATAGATCGGAGTTCCAATGTGGTATCGTCGTCATCGTCATCGTCATCATCAATCTCATTCTCATTATATAGACCAGTAGCTCGTGTTGCGCCGGGCCTGGTAGAGTGCGACTTGTCTTCCCAGACGGCCGCGTTTTCAAGCCCAGACATATTGTACTCATATACCCTCAGAGTAGGAAAGTAGTTGGGCACAACGCTTGGGCTGACCAAGGCAACATGATATCGCTCCGCGTATTTGCCTCCAATCTTGTTGAAAATTTCCGTCTTCTTCTTCTCCTGCTTCTTCCTGTGCGCCATCATCTCGGCACTCATTGGTTCATTCTCCTTCTTCCTCTCCCCCTTCTTCTGCTCCTCCTTCTCCGCCTCATCTAGCAGGTGAATGGCTGAAGCTGGCAAATCGCCCCACGAGTCCCGCAACTCCTGTAGATAGTCTTCTTTGCCCTGTGCTGAGAAATCGCTCTTGTTCATCGATTGCCTCTGATGCTGGGCTTTCGAGACGCCAATGCTCAAGTCCACCTGTTTCGTGTCGCCAAGAAGAAAGTGATCAATGTTCATGTGGCCAAAAAGTGAAGCTACCACGACATCACGGTATTTTTGTAGCCACAACGTGTAGCGTTGCCAGCAAGTCTCGTCCCAATTTTTCTTGCTATCGGTTCGTGCGGGCGGGACGTGTCCAATCAAAATGGCCTTGACACCGGATTGTCGCATAATGTCTAATTGCACGCGAAGCCATTCCATGTGCTTGAAGCCCGGCTCCGACGGTTGCGCACAACCGTCGACGGCAGCATTCCGGTCAAAAAAGTACATGGTGTTGAGGCTGAAAACTGAGAGTTTTCCGGGTACTACATCGACGTGGAACCAGCCTCCAAACTCAAACGAATGGCGCTGTTCCTCGGGGATAAAACGATCCCAAATGTCTGCGTATGCGATGAACCAATGATTAGGTCCAGGATACATGATGTTGTGTGGAAGAAAATCATTATTTCCAAAAGTCGGTATGATGGGAATATCGAGTTTCTCATCGTTTGAGCTAAACGTCTTGATCATCTTGTTTGCGACTGCGCGGTTGCTGTCAAGAACGGTCTGGTCGGACCGTGGATATTTTTCATCGCTGTCGTGTCTGGCGGTATCGCCAGTCCACACAACAAAATCTATCGTGTCCTTGATATTGTCCTCCACCCATTTCAGCGTAGCGTCCACAAGAGAGAAGGGAGAATCACAGTCCGTTTTCTCGGCTCCGTATGTACCAGCCATGCCTTTGCCCCGGTGACAGGCAATTCCATCTTCGGTCGAGGTGTGTGGTTTGTAGAACTCGTCAGGATGAAAGTCTGCATTAGTCAACGTCAGCATTTACGAGCGGGTAAGAATATTGGTATATAGTCAAGAAGAGAGAGAGAGAGAGAGGTCAGACCTGTGATATGCAGAAAGCGACCGTGCAACTTGCGCGGCTGCAGATCCGTGTGCCATTGTGACTTGTCCTGCAGGGACTGTTGCAAGGAGTCGGCAACAATTGGTGATGCAATGACGCCACGACTTAGGGCCAAGGCAGCCTGGACCTGCAGCCAAATTGCCAGTCCAGGCATGGCGGCGTCGGCAGTGGAAGGTCTGAAAGGGCGAATCCAAGTTCAAGGTTGAGTCGGATTTGAGGACAGCGAATGGGAAAAGCCGGGTCATAAGAATGGAGACAAGGAAAGGAAAGAACAGAATACGGAGCAAGACGAATTCAACGAAATACCACTTATGGCACAATGGGCTGCAGTTATATAAGAGCCGAGTCGTACAATGTTGCCCGGCAGCAACAAAATGGGGACGCGTTCAGCCGTCAGTTCATGCATGCATGTGCCTCTGTGCAGCAGGATAGAGACAGGTCTGACTTGATTTGATTCTTGGCTGTCTTGTGCGGCAGGCAAAAGAAGACGTCAACGGTGTGGTGGAGGTGGTGATGGTGGTGGTGATGGTGATGATGGTGATGGTGGTGTTGTATGTTGTATGGTGTATGATGTATGGTGTATGGTGTATGATGTGGTCGCACGGAATCGCCTAGACCGAGCTGAATAGCGCGGCAAAATTGGTCAGCTTGGCAACGAGCGGAAGGGCGGTCTGGTCTGGCTGACAAAGTTCAATGTTACGACCAGACACTTGTGACGTAGCGTCCCATGGCCTCGATCCAGGTGACTGGGGTGGTCAAAGAAGAACCCGGAGTGGGCGGCGTACCGCGAGGGCACGACACAATGACGTTTCGGTATGGTCTGGTAGGATGGAGGAGGGCGATGATGTGGTGTTGTACAATCTCACCGCGACGAGGACAGACCGGAGTGCTGACCCAAGTGCTGACCCAAGTGCGAGGGAGGCGAGGAACGAGGGAGGAACGAGGGAGGCGAGGTATTGCGAGATGTCTGGTATGCAAATGCGACCATCTGCCGAGTTCATACCTACTACTACGTATGTACATATGTATATCGTGTAGTGGAGAAACACGGTTGAGACTCGCCTCCAAACCAGCCAAGAAGGATTCTCGTAATTCTTACACCAACCGGACTGGAAACCAACACAACTCGATGGTGCCGTCTTGGCACGCCTAGCCGAGACCTTGCATTTCAGAGAAGGAATACACGCGTGACCCTCGAAAAGACAAAAAAGACCAATTTTGTCAATTTTCTTTTTTGAAACAACATGGCCATGACAGAGCCAGAGCATCGTCTCGTGTCCGCAGGCCGGCAAAGAACTCGGTGGATGGCGAATGTGGACGAGTCACGACGACTGACTGCGAACTTCGGCGCTGCCCGTCAGCCAATCCCATCCACACGTGCCAGCAACGTCTTTTTCAAATACTGACAATGGCCTCGTCTCTCCTCGACATCAACGCCCACGCGAAGAGGGTCACGCGACCTGAGCGTTACATTGATCCTCGCTCATGGCATGATGCATCACATGTAATTTTTTATTTTTCGTGACCATCTTGCAACCATCTTGATGCATCTCATCTTGAACCACCTTGATGGGCACCCATTGTGATTGTGTGTGCTGTACCACCGCGCAGACCTACCACTTCCCAGCTGACTAACAAGGTGGGCCCCACTGAAGCTCCCTCGGGAAACTTTTCCAAAAAAAAAAAAAAAAAAAAAAAAAGCTTCCCCCCTCTCCTTTTCTCCTCAAAACTGCAGCAAGCCTCCTCAGCAACAGAGCTTTTCAAATACGCTCAGACCTTCTTCCCTATAGAAACGTCGCCGACCGAGGATGAACACGCTGCTAGAGGAAGACAAGGCCACTCGTTTGAGGGTTGTCGTAGAAGAGGGGATTTTTTCCTTCTTCTGTGACGGCTTCCCATGGTTATCGTGGCGACATTGGACCGAGGTTTTGGGGTGCGCTGAAAGGGTCGTGATTGGAGAGTTTGTGCTTGCTTCTTGCTTTCTTTCTTCGCTTGATTGTCTGTCGTGGGGACAGCATGGACTGGGTTCCCGCTCAAGGTCTGCTTCTTGGGGTATCGTGTCTGAGTGTTTGCTTTTGGTTGTCCTGTATGTCGGGGCCGTTTTGGAAACAGGTC
The DNA here is from genome assembly GCA_018360205.1 of Claviceps digitariae. Taxonomy (NCBI): domain Eukaryota; kingdom Fungi; phylum Ascomycota; class Sordariomycetes; order Hypocreales; family Clavicipitaceae; genus Claviceps; species Claviceps digitariae. Next base: position 26,351 of record SRPT01000347.1, on the reverse strand, counting down.
CCTTGAGTGTGCTCCTTCACGTAGGTCCTGGTCGCAAAGTAACAGGTGATATATATAAAAAAAACTCCTAGTGGCCCACATTCAAGCCAGTTCTGGTTATACAAAGAACATCTCAGTGTCTCTCTTCACGCCAGGTCGAATACATTCAGAGTATAATTATCAACCTCTCAGCGTTCCCTACTTAGACCAGTTCCGACACATCAAGTATATTATATAGATGTATATAATAAAACATCCCAGGTCCCTTATCCACGCCGACACCACCAGCACAAGGAGAACAAACCAAAAAGAAGAAAAGACTTTTTACATGAGCTATAACTTGAAGAGCATCGTGAATGGTCACTGAGTCGGTAATGACCTATACGGTCAGAGGGCATACATAAATATGTACATATGTACATACATACATACACATCCCATCATGCATACCACGCCACCTCCAATACAATGCCTTCTGACCTCCACTCCGCCGCCACATCTCTCTACTCAGGCTTATAGTACCGCGTAGGCACAAAGGGCATCTTGGTCACGACAGCCTTCCTGTTCCGGCCCCTCACCACAATGTCCACCTCGGTACCTGCCTTGTGCATCCCGTCCTTGATGTAGCCCATGGCAATGTTCTTCCCCAGCGTGGGACTGGGCACCCCGCTGGTGACGGTGCCGATGCTCTGTCCCTGGAACTGGATGTCGGCGCCCTCACGGGCGGGGGCCCCCTCGACGAGGAAACCGACCCGGCGGCGCGAGACGCCCGCACCGCCTTTGCTCTTGGGCGTGAGCTGCGGGATGATGATCTCGGCGCCGTGAAAGCCCGCCTGCAGGTGGCGACGCTCCTTGGGAATGATCCACGAGAGACCGGCTTCCACGGGCGTGGTCGTGTCGTCCAGATCGTGCCCGTAGAGGCACATGCCCGCCTCGAGACGGAGCGAGTCCCGCGCACCCAGGCCCGCCAGCTGCAGGCGCTCCGGCCCAGCCATCTCGAGGAGCGACTCGGCGATGATGGGCGCCGTGCTCCCCTGCGCGGGAGGCCCCAAGGCGATTTCAAAGCCATCCTCGCCCGTATAACCCCCCCGGGTGATGAGCGCGGGATACGTCATGTCGGAGCCGCCCTTTCCAGGGAATCGCAGCTTCACATACGCCGCGTCGCCAAAGTACAGCCTGTCCAGGTTGATGGCCCCCGGGTCCTCCAGGGCTTCCTTGAGAATCTCCGCCGCCTGCGGCCCCTGCAGAGCAATCATGCCCGTGTCGTCGTACCTCAGCCAGCGGACCCCGTTGCCAAACTTGCGCAGCTCCTCATCCAGGTAACTGCAGTCCTTCTCGAAGCAAGCCCCGTTGGTCACGGCGAAGAAGAAATCGTGGCTCATGCGCGTAATCACACAGTCGTCCACGATGCCGCCGCTTTCCGGCCACAAAAGCGTCGTCAGCTTGCTCTTGAACATGCCCTGGTTCTTCCAGTCCGAGGGCGTGATTTTCTCGAGAAACGCAGCCGCCCGCGGTCCCATGAACATGTGCTGCACCATGTGGCTGACGTCAAAGAGCGACGCGTGCTTGCGCGTGAAGTGGTGAGACTCGGCGATGGACGCACCGGCGTACTGGATGGGCATGCTGTAGCCGGCAAAGGGCATCATCTTGGCGCCCCGCGCGACATGCAGGTCGTACAGGTTCGTTTTTTTTATCTCTGGCTTGGAGGCGGCGCCGGCGCCGACGACCGAGGCGCATCGCACGTCGCTGCGCCGTGGTGTCGTTGCCGCCAGGCAGGAGGCATTCCAGCCGTGCTTGCTCTTGGTGAGCGAAGCGCGCATCATCCGGGGGCCAGCCTGCGCGACGTTTCCAAAGCCCGCCATCGTGGGGTTTCCGCTTGGTGGATCGTCGGAGGATAAGAAAGGTAAACTTTGATTGAGGTTCAATAACGGACACGCGAGGGGTCAAGGAAAGAAAGAAAAAAGGGAGGAAAAAGAAAGAAAAAAAGCTGGAAGAGAGAAGACGGATAAAAGAAGGGCAAGGCCTAGACGAGCAACGGTATCATGGACAGCGATCCAAAAAGTTGATGGATTGGGTAAATTGGATCTGAACAGGGGTCTATTGTGGAGGCTGTTGTGGGGTGGGGCTCTGGCAACCAGCAACCAGTAACTTTAACCCAACCTGGCCTCATCTGGCGAGGCTACAGATAACATGAGAGATGGTCGACCAGGTCACCTGAGAGTTGACCTCGGAATTGCTAATTCATAGGACTATAGTACACCCTTGAAAACCAATACAACTTTTTTTTTTTTTCACACTTTATGTTACACAAGATGCACTTATAGTCCGTGCAACACTCTGATCAACTGACACGGCTGTTTCAGTCAACCAACCATCATGTTATCTACCCCTCCAACCCGGCGGGCCCTCTCCGTCTTCGGCAGGCGATGCAATGCGACGCAAGCCGCGACAACCAACAACAGCCCTTCACTTCACCCCTGCTCCATGACTTCCGTCCTGTCGTAACCACCACAAACACGTCGTGTATTATAAAAAAGGCCTCCCCCCCCCCTTGACTTCAACTCTAGGTGCTTATTACGTACAATGTTGAAACAGCGTCTAATGCATAACCAGCTTTGCCTCTCAGGTAGCACTCTCCGTCGTGCTGTGTCAAGTAAAACAAATCGACAAGACTTCCACGAAACGGAAAAAAAAAAAAAAAAAAAAAACTTGGTCCCCGCCATGTGTGCCCACCCTCGCTTCCTTTAATTCTGCTCAAAACTATACTTGAGCCAGCCACCCAGCGCCCTTAGACTCTCCCACCGCACATTCTCGTCATCGCTCTGCATCAGCTCCATGACTCTGGTCTTGAGCCCAGCCTTTTCCAGCTGATATCGCCGCTCGGGAACCTCCTTGACAAGACATCCAATGTCGTTGCAGGCAATGGCAAGAACTTGCTTATCGTTCTCCCACGGTTTCTGCATGATTTCCGCCATCTTGCGAAGGACTTCGCCATTCTCAAAGTCGAGAATCTTTCGGGCATTCTCGGCCCAAAAGACTTGACTTCGGTGCGGGGGGGACCAGCGTAAATGGCCAGAGTTCACTTCGGCAATGTATTCGTCAAACGTCGTCTTGGTCTTGGTGTATTCCTCGAGCAAGTCCTTGAGACTCTGCAAATCCTCTAGCAGATCCGGATCAGTCATGTGGCGGCTGGTCAGGTTGTCCAAGTGTGCTGGCAGTCGAGCGAGAACGGCAGTAGGGAGGAGAGAGGTCTGATTCTTCTCGAGCAGGTTGTAGAGCGTAGACAGGATTAACCTCGTGGTCTTTTCCTTTTGTGACAATCGCAAGAGATGGGTGTATAGTAGGATGATGTCGTATTCACTATTTTTTTTTTTTTTTTTTGGAATTAGTTCATTTTTCATGAGCATGACTGTTTCATGCTTGCATCATTTCCTCAGTCAAAGCAATGCAAAACTTACTCGTTGAGATCCTCGCCAACAACTTCAGCCTCAAAGCTCAGCTGCCAAATGACCAGCAAAACATGGTACAGCAGCTGCAGTCCAACGCCGCCGCCAAGAGATCCTTCGAAGCCATTGCTACGAACTGTAGCACTTCCACTCCACAGGCTAGCAGCCGAGTTGGCACCGCTTCCGATACCAGCAGCAGTCTGGAGGATCTTGACCAGAGGCTCCACGGTTTCGCTCCTCTGGTTCCAAAACTTTTCTCGGGATGTGCGGCCAAACAAAAGGACAGAATATTCCTGCACGGCAATGTCCTGGAGGCCTGCATCTGTGCTCTTGGCCAGGCCAGAGAGATATGTGAGAATCACGGGCAACGCGCGGTCGGTAGCGTCGGAGTCATCCCGAGCCAGAGCAATGAGGTTCGTCAGAGCATTCGACGTCAGGAGTGGAATGGGATCCTCGGTCGTGTTGGAGTGCAGCAGTGGCAGAAAATGCTTATATGGGTCGCCTCCGTTGAAAAGAGCTTTTGCCAAGGATGGAACCGCTGTAGCCGTTTCGTAGAAAAAAATGAAGGAAAAGAGGGAGAGTTAGCATTCAAAAGTTTAGAGCACGGGAAAGAAAGAATGCAGAGAAGAATGGACATGTGGACATGGCCTATTCATCACAAGGCCATCATCTGGAGTTCTTGAAGAAGCATACCATCAAGAAGGTCAGCCAACAAGACGAGAATGTACTGGACCACGTTGGCATGCTTGCCAGCGGTTTCCAAAACACTGGGCTTGTCAGAAGCACCAACAAAAAGTAGTCGGTAACCGTCAAGGTCTCCTTCAACCACCTCCTTGCGCTGTTCGGGCTTCTTGGCCTTGTCGACAGCACGAATCTTGGCATATTGCTCTTCGGTCAGGGTGCCGGCTCTGACGGCGCCATCCCATGGAATTGGCCGTTGACGGATGTTGCTCTGGAGCGAAGCCAGGTATGTGGGCGGATCGAGCGACATGGTGGCAGTGGCAGCTTTGTCGTCGTCGTCGTCGTCGTCGTGGAGTCGCGAGACGACGCCTATCGTTGGCCGAGGATGGGCAAGAGTAATGCACAACAAAGGACAGGCTGCGAAGAGGCAACACTTGAGTGCGTGGACAAGCAGGCACAGACGGGGGAGTCGAGGTGTTGGCGGCCGTGGGACGAGATGGGGATTTCCGATGATGCAGTCACCAGCAATGGATGGATGGACGGATGGATGGATGGGCGGGCCAGCAACGGACGGACCAGCAGCCACAAACGTCGTCACAGCGCCAAGCTCTGCAGTTGCTGCCCCGCCCTTTGCAACTGTCTGCTTGCAGCTTGAATTGTGGCGGCGGCGGCAGGCACAGCACCATCCAAGGTCATATTATCCGGGGATCAACCGCGGGCGGCCTGACAACACAAGACGTCGAGCGGACTCCGTATTTCCAGCCACCAGAATCACAGGTGGGAGACGTGGGTGGAGACACGGGTGGAGCTGCCAGGCACCGCGTACAGATGTACATGTACATAAGTACTCTAAATACACATGCATCATGTATTAGCAGTTCATCGGCACTTGACTGCCATTTGATTCGAAAAGACCTCGCTGGTCCGCAGAATGGTTGCAATGGACAAGACGCAGCTTCACCGCCATCGACGGGCCTCTCCCGCCGCACAGCATGGCTCCATTGCCGGGGCTGCAATGCCCAAGTAGGTAAGTACTTCGTACTGTATGTAGTATTCCAATGTTGGGTCCTGATGAGTTGGCAGGGCAGAGCGGGTCCTTGGTGTCCAAGCCAAATATACTAAAGTATCTGAGTAGCCAATGCATAAATGTCATATCTGGTGCAGTGCATGTCCGTGTTCAGCTGGAGAGCCTATTCCAATGCCAGCCCGGAAACGGACGATGCTTCTTTGTAAAAGGGTCGGGTGGCCTGGGTTGTTGCATTGCATGGCGGCGAGACGAGACGAGACGAGACAGACCTACTCTATTATTACAAAATACAAAGACACCACGCCCTGCGTGCCTGACATGCCAAGGAACAAAGGCAATCGGGTTCCTGAGATGCAAATCCTTACTGCTAGTTGTGGTGTGCTAGGCCCCTGGGGGTCCCACCCGTGTCCGAGGTGACGTTGACGTCTGGGCCGACATGAAATAAACGCAAATGCATGAATGGGACGTGAAAACAAGATGCGAAATGGAGGGGCTGGGCGATGCGGGAGGTTGGGACATGTGCGTGTGGCATCGCACCTTGGCACTTAAAACTCGGTCATGCATGTAGCGCAGCCGAGGAAGTCTTCCTTTTCTTCCCTTCTGCGCATTCCAATCTTGCAGCCCGAAAACCTGAGCAGATTCTCTCGTCTCGCCATTGTTCGGGCCATCATTGCACCTCACCACATCACAACTTCACCACATCACAACTCACCACAACTCACCCGTCGCTCGTTGCTGCTCTCTCTCTCACGCACCCCGTTCCGCAAAACTCACTGCATCGCTCCCTCACTCACCAGCCGACGAGACGAAAAGAAGAGAATCGTGTTTCGACGACGTCCGACTTGGTGTTGCGTGCGCCCGGCACTTGGTGACATTGTGGCATTGTGCGGCATTGCGGCGCGCTCCCGTCCGTCCTTGCCGCATTCCAGTCCAGACAACGACACAGAGGGGAAATGCGACGACACGACATTGTGCGATCGCCGTCATTACTAGCGTCGACGACGATGCCACGGGTGCCGTGGGTGCCATGGCTCATCTGGGCGGCCGCCGCGGCGTCGCTGGTGGGCGCATCGCCGTATCCCAGAGACGCCGCCGCCGACGATGCTCCCAACATGCCGCTCGTCACCCCTCTCGCCGCCTCCTTCGACGCCCCTCACGATGATGCCGGCCTGCTGCCGCGCAACTGCGCATCCTACTGCGGCGCCGACAACCAATACTGCTGCCAGGCCGACCAGCTGTGCACGACGCTGGCTGGCAACATCGCGACGTGCCTGGCCGCAACGTGGGCGCCCGCCTACACCACGACCTGGACGGTGACGTACACGAGCATAATCATGACACACTGGATCCCCGCGCCCGCGCCCACCCCCGGCGTCGACTGCATCCCCCAGGCCCCCGAGCAGGAGGCCTGCGGCCGCATCTGCTGCGCCGGCTGGCAGCAGTGCGCCTACAAGACCAACGGCGGCCAGTGCTCGCCCCGGCCCGGCTACGCGGAGCCCACCGCCGTCGTCGTCACCACCAACGGCCAGGTCACCACCCGCTACGCCGCCCCCTTCCGCGTCATCGGCACCACCGTCATCGTCAACGGCGGCGGCCCCCCCGTTAACCCCGCAACCCTCACCGGCTCAGCCGGCCCCGACATCCCGGCCTCCACCAGCGACGGCTCCACCATCGGCGCCGACGGCGCCAACAAGGGCGGCACCGGCGGTGGTCTCAGCCCCGGCGCCATCGCAGGCATCGTCATCGGCACCCTCGCCGCCGTCGCCCTCCTCATGCTCCTCTGCTTCTGCTGCATCGCCCGCGGCGTCTGGGCCGCCCTCTTTGGCGGCAAGAAGTCCAAGGACGAAAAGTATGTCGTCCAGGAGGAGCGCTACTCCCGCCACGGCAGCCGCGTCGCCCCCTCGGCCCACTCCCGCCGAGATCGCCACTCCGGCTGGTTCGGCGGCGGTGGCGGTGGCGGCAGACCCGCCTCTGCGGCCGATCGTCGCCGTCCTGCTGCCAAGAAATCGGATGGAAAATGGTGGTTGGGCATTGCCGGCGGCGCCGCCACCCTCCTCGCCCTGCTCAATCTCAAAAAGAAGGAAAAGCCTGCTCGCAAGCCGCCCACGTCGTCCTACTACAGCGATTCGTATATTTATTCCGATGCCACGGACCTAACAGCCAGTACGTACGATTTCCTTTCCATAATTACAACAGAAAAAAAAAATAAAAATAAAAAATAAACATGTGCTGACTATTTTTTTTTAAAAAAAAAAACAGGCAGCGCCAGCTCCGGAGGCCGCACCCACCGCACCGCCCAAACCACCCGCAGCTACCGCTCTCGAGACTCCCGCCCCGGCACCTCATACCACTCCCGGGCTCCCTCACGGGCTCCCTCGCGCAGACCATAGAGCGGACGCTGTTCGAGCGAGCCTTCCCCTTACGCTGCCTATCGCCCGATGCCGTACAACGCACCTCGGATGGCTCATGCCATTTCTGCGTATTAAAAAAACAAGCCAGGATGTGTTTTTTGTTCTTTTTACCACGAGCATTTGGATGGTTTATCTTTTTCCGCATGTAAATGCATATTATGAGCTGATTTTTTTTTTCTGTTCGTTTTTTTTTTTCCTTAATTTTTAGGTTGTTCATATCTCGTTTTGCTTGCACACGTGCCTTTTCGGTCGGCGTTGTGTCTGTTGCATCCCGCGGCATTGCTCGCGCAGTGGTACGGCGTGTGGTGCATCTCGATCGGAGGGTTAGGCCGCGATTCGCTATTTACATGTTATGAAGGGAGGGGGACATGCGTTCCCAGGCAGTAAGGGCTGCCGTCTAAAAGAAAAGGAACCAAAAAAAAAATAAAAAACGAACAAAACGGAACGAAACGGAACGAAACGGAACGATACGAAAAGAAACGAAGTTGAATTATGAGCTCTTTTTTCTTTTCTTTTTCTTTTTCTTTTCTATCAAATAGGTAGCTTTTCTTATTTAGTATTTTTGTTTTCTTTTTTCTTTTCTTATCTTGTTTTTCTTTTCTTATCTATCTTCTTCTTCTTGTTGTTCTTTCTTTTTTCCTCCATCAACAACACCACGGCGTGCTTGCGATACCAGGCCCAGGCCCTTCACATTCACATGAATTCACGACGACACACTGCACGGCATGGCTAAGCAGCCCAGACGAAACCCAAACCACGCTGGACTGAACAGTCGGCAACGGAACGACGCACCACACACGATAGACGATGATGATGGGAGGATACGAGCTCACAAAGTTCTCCGCCGCACGACGGATTCGCTTTCTGAGATGATGACATGGATGTCTCAAGGGGCAATGTATTACTTTGTATAATGTTGTAAATACTGCGTAGGAGGGGATTTATTTAGTGAGGGTTGAGAAATTGATTGGTTGCTTCGTTTGTGTGATGTGTGATGTGTGATGTGTTGCATGTGGGAAGCTGTGTGAGATGACATATGAAGCAGGTATATAAACAAAACACTGGCTCATACTTTTGTACTTCTAGACAAGTCGATGCACACAAATCACCGATGCGCCTATATCGGATCTTTCAGCGTCGGCTACGACTGACAATACTTATGACATTTCAGGAAAACAAACTTCTTGGTTCCTGCACCCAATGATCACGGCACATGCACCTTTGACAGCACGAGGGACCATGTACACACACACGCACGCACGCACAAAATTTGAAATCGTTGGTGGCTTGACTCCTTTAGAAAATCAGTTTCTTTTGTAGCCCTTTTGCTACGTGACATGCCAAATGGTTTGAACCCGTCGCCACTCCAGAGACCCCAGAAACGCAAAAGAAGCAATTATATCCGGTTTTTTTTGTTTTCGCTCGCCCCGCCGCACACCCTTTCTTACTCTTCAACAACGTTGCCCTTCTCGGACACGTACAGACCGTCCAAGAACTGTTTTGGGGCATTTTGGTCAGCACAAAATTTGCCACGAAAAGACAAGAGTCGAAAAAAAAAGACACAACGAAACGAAAAAAAAAAGCGGATTCGAGACGATTGGTAGATCCCGTAAAGAGATAAAACGTAAAGAGGTGAAAAAAATGAAAACACACCTTTCGGATATCCTTGTTGCGGACCTTGCAGATCTGCTGGATATCGGCAGCGCTCTGAGAGACACGCTCCAGGGAGTTTCCAGTCAAGACCAGCTCATCCTTTTGCGTCTTGGACAACTCGACATCAACGCCCTCTTGCATGACGACCCGTCGCACAATCTTTTCTCCAATAAAGTTTCGGATCTCTACCTCCCACAAGCCGGTCTCCTTGCTCTGGTCCAGGTTGACGTTGATGGGAAAATGGGCATAGACGTATCGCATCTTATATTTGAAGCCCTTGGTCACACCGATAACCATGTTTTGGATAATCGATCGGACGGTTCGCAGCGTAGCAACGTTCTTACGGTTGCCATGGTGGATCTCGATCGAGATGGTGTTCTTCTTGGGGTGGCCAAAGTTGACGGCCAAGTGGCCGAGGTCCTTGGTGAGCTTGCCCCGGGGACCCTCGACGGTGACGATTCTGGTCTTGATAGCGACCTTGACTGTACACGTGGTGTGGTTAGTCTTTTTGCTTCACACTTTTGTCTCAAATACATGTATGTAATTGTCGCCATGTCACGGCAAGGTTTCAAGATTCCCCGTAGATGGATGCCGGAGTATTCGAGATTGGAGGAGGGAGACTGTTTTTTCGGCGTCTGTCTTGTAGAGCCGTTCGATGCGCCGTGGCGAGTGGGTTCCAATTGCATGCTTCTTTTTTTCGTCCATTTTTTTCTCAATTCGTCGTTTTTCGCACAATTTTCCGAAACACTGCTTCCATGCCGTAGTAGTGTCGTAGTTTCGAGCGAACGGTCTCTGCTTTTCTCCCTCCTCGTCGCCTCTCGGCCTCTGAATACATGCGGCACCATCTTGGGCAATTGTCCAGCCTGCCGAGCACGGGGAGATTTTAAAGTCACGTACCCCCCTCAGGGATTTCAAGGAGCTCCTGAGAATGAATGTACTTCATCCTGCCGGTTGTGAGTTGGAATTGTCGGGTGGGTGAAGTTGTCGTTGGTCGTCGCGGGCGGCGGATCACGACGGGAAATGTTTGGCGAAATCGTGTGGGCGGGAAAAGTTCTAGGGCTCGCCGCACGTGAGGGCAAAAAGTTGGTGCTTCTGTCCGAGATTTAACCGTGTAGCGGGCGACTAGTGGGGGGCCTAATCGGGGGCCAGTCACAGCATTTTCAAGTGGATGAGAGAGAAGCGAGTGCTGAATCACGTGCTCTGGCCGCTGTTTGTTTTCTGCGCTCTGCGGGTCAGCAACAGCGTGGGCAGAGCCAGGCATGTAAATTAAAGGCTTGTATCGCAGTCATGTGCTGGTGAAGGAAATAAATCTAAAATAGATGAGATAGAGTTCCTTTGTATGCGTAGTTTCTCACGTTCGCCCGCTCCCTCTCAATCACGATGTCAACTGGACAAACGCATTGTATCTTGTATGTACGGACACAACGCATCCAACGTTGACTTGGCCCCCCCCCCCGCCGCCTGAAGCTTCACGCTTGCATGGGCCGGTGGGCTTCGCATCCAAGCAGTGGGGAACTGAGAGAGCTCTGGTGGCCTCCACTCAGCCGGGCGCCTCCCATGAAGCCCGACCGGCGACGACGGTACGTCAGCGCCTTCTGATGAGACAGCAGCGACCCCCCAGTCTGCGTCTGCCGCGACAAACAACAGCAACATCACCATCACCATCACCAGCTCGCTCGCATTGCCAGTCAGCATTCTATCGATCCAATTCCAACCCCAGAGAGAGCTGCACCTGATCCTCCTTCTCCTCGCTCCCCCCCCTCCCCCCTCCCCCTTTCCCGCATCATGTCCTACTTCTTCTCCACCCCCGTCGACATCGACGTCGTCCTCGAAGATGCCGACGACCGCTCCATGGTCGACGTCAAGCTCGACAAGAACCGCCGCGAGAAAGCCCCCCTCTACATGGATGGCGAATCCGTCAAGGGCGCCGTGACCGTCCGTCCCAAGGATGGCAAGCGCCTCGAGCACACGGGCATAAAAGTGCAGTTCATCGGCACCATCGAAATGTTCTTCGACCGCGGCAATCACTACGAGTTCCTCTCCCTGAACCAGGAGCTCGCCGCGCCGGGCGAGCTGCAGCACCCCCAAACCTACGACTTCAACTTCAAAAACGTCGAGAAGCAGTACGAGTCCTACAACGGCATCAACGTCAAGCTGCGGTACTTTGTGCGCGTCACCGTCTCGCGCCGCATGGCCGACGTGATCCGCGAAAAGGACATTTGGGTCTACAGCTACCGCATCCCCCCCGAGATGAACAGCAGCATCAAGATGGACGTCGGCATCGAGGACTGTCTGCACATTGAGTTCGAGTACAGCAAGAGCAAGTACCACCTCAAGGACGTCATTGTCGGCCGAATCTATTTCCTGCTCGTGCGCCTCAAGATCAAGCACATGGAGCTGTCCATTATTCGGAGAGAAACCACGGGTGCCGCGCCCAATCAGTACAACGAGAGCGAGACGCTCGTCCGCTTTGAGATTATGGATGGTTCGCCGTCCAGGGGCGAGACCATCCCAATACGTTTGTTCCTGGGGGGGTTCGACCTGACGCCTACCTTTCGGGATGTGAATAAGAAGTTTTCGACGAGGTACTACCTCAGTTTAGTTCTCATTGACGAAGGTTTGTTCTCTCCCTTTCTCTCTCTGTCTATGTCTGTTTATATATATATATATAGAATTTCGCCTCCAATTTATGGCCGCTCCTTAACATGTCACTCCAAAATAAAACCCCTCACTAACCACAACCCCACAGATGCCCGTCGCTACTTTAAACAATCCGAAATCATTCTATACCGCCAAGCCGCCGAGGGCCTCCCCGAAAACACAGCCGGCGGCCTACAACCACTCCCCGCTCCCAACGAAGCAAAAATAGCCGCTGCGCAAGCATGATTCCTCCTGAGCCGTTTGGGGGCCCAAAAGAAGAAAAAAACAAGAGGACCATAACATAACCATTAGGGTCATTTGCTTTCATTTTTTTCTCCTCTCTCTCTCCTCTTTGGTCTTTTTTTTTGTTCTAAAAACGGGGGAAAGAGCGGAAGTGTTTCTTTTGTTTCATTCCAATTTACTAGCATGTGGCTTGGCGTTACGCGGGTATCCTACTGAGTTTTTCTCTTACTTTTATATATTTCACTTCTTTTATTCCGTTTTTTTGTCTTCTTCTTTTTCTTCTTCTCCCGTTCTGCGGCTTTTATATGCGTCGAGGGTCCCAGTGCTGCGTAGATGGCGGGGAAAACACAGACGGGGAACGACGTGAAGCACACGACTTGGCACTGATAATCAAATATGATGAAGAACTCGCTCAGACCTCCTCCATCCTCCTCTCCAGCCACTTAACGCTGTCCCAAGACGCGCATAGACTGTGTGGCGTGTCTTGTCTTTGTCTGTACGTGGGGTCTACCTACCTACATGGGTCTCCCGCATCTAATGCGAGGTTTTTTTTAGAGAAAAAAAGAGGGAAACGAGAAAGGGAAAGGGGAAAAAATAATAACAAATTTAGTCTACAGAGATGATTTCGTAACAACCCGTACTTCCATATATTCCATCCCTCCCTGCTTGCGATTTCGTAACAACCCGTACTTCCATATATTCCATCCCTCTCTGCTTGCGATTTCGTAACAAACCCATCCGTCCATATATCCAGCCCTCCCTGCTTGCGTTTTGCACACTGCTCCCTTGACAAGCACCACCATCTTTCATCTTTCATCTTCTTTTCATTCATTAGAATCCCACAAACATTTACAGCTCCATCGCATCGCTCGTCTCAAAGCCAAATTGATTATTCTGAATGGCCGCAATCCTATCCAGCTCGTCCTGATATTGCTTGCGCACCTCCGCCAGGGAGACCACCTTGCGTTTGCGGGCCCCGTCTCCGTTTTGACGCAGCGCGGGGGACCCTTCGTCAAAGATCCACGCCTGCTTGGGGTCCACGCAGCTCAGCGCATTGATCAGCAGCAAGTACTGTCTCGTCACGGGCGTGTCTAACATGTCCTCCCCCGTAATCTTGTCTCCTTCACCCGCTAGCTTGAGTTTCTGGATCCGGTCGAGGAGAACGGACGCCGCGCCGCGGTAGTTGTTGCGCTTGATGCGCCACGAGTAGAGAACTTGGTGGTAAGGGAACCCTTGGACAACGTCGGCGGTGTTTCGGCATTTGGCTGCCAGGATATCGTCTACATCTTGCTGTAGACCGGGGAACGGCAGGGAGACAAGCTCCATGTTGTGGTGCGTTTCGCACATCTTGGCGATGAGCTTTCGGAGGCTTGATTGTTTTAATGCCTCGTCGTGGATGGAAAGGAGGCTCGTGTATGCCACTTCGTATTGCGACGTCGCCAAAGCAGCATTGAACAAGCGGCCCAGCATGTCTATTTTGGCCGACGAGTAGTCTTCTTCTTTGGCGATTTCTAAAAACTGTATAGACAGTCTGGCAAAGTCCACCACGTACGAGTACGCTTTCTGAGCCTCGTAGAGTGCCACAATGTGCGAGTAGTACATAGCTTGGCCACTGTTGAGCAGGTTCCACTCGGTGTCCCCTAAAAGTCCGCAGCTATGTCTATCACTGGGCATACTTTTCGTGCCTATAAACCACATGTTAGCGAATTTGCCACTTTGAGAATGACGGGGAAATATGGCCACCGGGTCCATGCAAACAGAGACACGGAAAAAAAAAGAAGGGGAAAAAGAAGGCTCACCCATTCCGATAGCGGCTCTTCTGAAACTAATGGCCGCCGATCCAAAGTCATTGAGCGACAGTTGAATTCGGCCAAGCACATAGACTGAAAAGGGATTCTGGTCACTAAACGGGACAAGGTCCAATGCCAGATCAGCCCGGCCCTGCTTGATCAATGCACACTGAATCAGTGCCGGTGAGACCTCGATATCACTGTCAGGCGCGCAAAGGTTATTCAGGAGGTCTGTGATACTCTCGAAGAGAGGCTCCTTCTTGACATCATCAAATCCAAGGAGGTGTCCAAGGTTGGCTTCAAGGGCTGTCACTGTTTGCGAATCGCCATTATTCTTCTTGGACTGTGGTGGCAACAAAGCGCGGTCACCGTGGCCAAGAGGCACGGAGAGTTCCGTATGGGCAAGCCACTTCAACAACTCAAGTCTCTTGAGAGCGGCGAGCAGTCGTCGAAAGATGGGCCCGATGTTCACTCGATTGTGCAGGGCGTCCTCTTCGTTGTCAAATTCGAACTCCATGTGTGTCAAGAGAATGAGCTGGCTGAAGCAAATGTTCCATTGCAGGGTTATGTCATCCTGAAGTCCCTTTGTAATGAGTTTCTGACCGAATTCAGTTAAAGGATGTCGCAGATGTCGACTTCTCGCTTTCGCTGGTGCCGCAATCAAGTCCAACGTTCTTGCGTAGAGATCATCATCCACAATAGCAAAATTTGCGCCCAGCGTCTCAGTGATCTGAGCACAATCGTCATCCGTAATTCCGCGCCAGAAGCCCGCCTTGTCAGAGAAGTGCTGGATCCGCTCCAAATCGGTCCTGGATGACTCTTCGAATAGTTCTTGCCTTAGTGCCGCGCGGGCAACTTGAACATAGTTGTCTGAAAATCCGCCCACAAATGATACGGCTGCGCTAATCAGGGCTGCTTTTTGGGAGTTTTCCCCGTTTACCGAGGCGAGATTATGGTACAAGCGTTCTAGATCACTACATTGTCGGATGGCGGACACAAGATCGGTGCAGACAACCCACACTATGTCGGCTTCGGCGTCAAAGGCTAACCCAACCGCCTCTCCACGTTGTCTGTCGAGTTCCATCAAGAGCCGGAAGAATCGTCGCCACTGTGTTTCGCTTGATCCTCGAAATTGTTCATAGTCCATGGTTCCGGAAGAGTCCCGATCCAGCGACGCCGTGGCACCCAATACAGAGCAAATAGCCTCCGCCAGACCCCGACCTTTGCTGCTGTCCTTGGGTGAACCCAAGCCACGTTCGTAGATGCATAGGGTGGTTTCCAGCGTGGCTTTGGTGAATCGTCCGGGCTGCAAGATACACTCCAACCATTTCTCCGTTACATCCGTGGGGTCACATGGCCCAGAGGTTTGGACTGGCATAACTCCAGCGTCGGGAAGTACTCCGTCCCAGTTTTCCTCCCATGATTGTGCCATGTTATTCCTGTCCAGCTCTAGTCTCTTCACTCTATAAGTCAAGTTGTTCTTCCAGAGTGTCCACAGGTTTATAGATCCTTCGGTAGGTGATGCCAGAACGAAATCGGCTAGTGTCCAAATGTCTGATGATGATGGCGTAGAGGGTATCAGCGTGGCTTTGGGAAAGAGATCCTCCACCATGATTGTGTGAGCATCCTTGGCAACCACCTTCCAGAACTTGAACTCGCCTGCCCCAACGGGTGAGTATGTCGCGCAAATCCTTTGTCCCCGACTTCGACCGACAAGCTGCACTAGGTTCGCCTGGGACGGATCGATTGCCCATTTCCCGACGTCCTGCGTCCCTCTCTCCATGTTCAAGAGATCTTTAGTGAACAGAATTTGTCCATCATCGATATTCCAGATGCGAATCCGATGATCTAGACAGACAGTGATGGCAAACCTGGACCGCTCGAGTCCAAGGCTCGTGACTTGAATAGAGGTGGCGGCACTGTATTCCATATTGACCTTTCCATATTTGATCGTATGGTTGCCTTGAAAGGGCAACAAGCTTCGTAGGTTTTGCGCCCAGCCCTGAACATTAAAAAAGGATTCCTTCCAGACGCTGAGAGATGCTATTGTATTCATGTGTGTCAGTACGAAGGGAAAAAGAGACGGCACATGCCAGATTTTCACGCCCACTCACAGTCGTCAGACCTCGTTTTGTCCAAGCGGATCAGGCCACCATCGCTAACAGCAACAAGCAAGATGTTTGCCGTCACAGCAACCAAGCGATGCGGGCTCTTGAAGCTCAGACCGGCAGGAGACTGGACTTTGCACAGCTCCGACAGCACTGCATCCAGCGCCGTCCTTTTCCTGAAAAAGTCTGGCCGCAGGGTAAACGTAAACAGTTGCGATGATTGATCCAAGACGAAGATACAAAGTGCATCATGCTCTTCCGGATCGGAGAATGCCACACAGCCTGGCTGGATAGGAACGCCAAAATTGAAGTTCAGTACCAGCGGCGTATCGGCTGTCTTGTCCTTCTTGCACACGTCCACCACTCGGATGCTTAGCACAGAGTCATCTTCCAGAACCCGCCATAGGAAACTGCGCGGCGAATCATTCCATTTGCGATGATATATGGATGAGGCGGAGGCAAGGTTTTTGGTTCGGAATGTCGCCTCTTCGTCGGTAGAGGAATCGTAGGCAATGCGTCGTTCCGGGCTGCGGCTGAGTCCGGTCTTCGAAGGTACTCGGATGTTGACGACTGATGTGGCAGCAGGAGGCTCGAGGTTCAAGCGCGTCTCTTTGAAGAGATACTGCATCTCGCCTGAATCCATCTCGCCTCCATAAAGCAAGCTGCAGACGACGGTTGATTTGAAAGCAGAACTATTGAATGTGTGTACAAAGCGTCGTCGGAGCCCTTGCGATCGCGTTGTTTGGCAGAATTCAGTCTCAAGCGCCGCGACCACGCTAACCTGAAAAGGAAAGCAGCTTCAACCAGCATACCCTACACTCTGCGCCAATATCTTACGAAAGGAAACTTTGCCTCAAAGTCGAAACGGTTTTCTATTACAACTTCAAAACTAAATTGAAATATACTGTTGAGCGAGTACTCATGATAAGTGCAAGCTCTTCGTCATTTTTCAGTAGTTTGTGTTTCCAGTCAAGTTGCCAGCAGTTAGATAATCTCACCAACACCTTTTTTTTTTTTTCGTAAAACGAGAAGAGCACACTTGGCCTATACTTGACATAAAAGAGAATACCATTCGTCTAAGCTCCAATGATTTCAAATAAGTAAATAAGCTATGAACAAGACAAGAAGCTAGATTGACAAGCAAAAGACCCATGAGACAACGCCCCAGAATAAAAAAAAAGAAACCCGTGCGACTCGTCATAAAGCCATTCTTCGTCATCTCAAAGTTGAAGCAATGCAGATTCCAACCTAGTCCTTTTCCATGTCCTTTGGCGCAGGATCCCCAATACCATCCTCATTAATGGCAAAGAGAGTATCGCTTTCAGGTAGACAGGGACTATCGTAGATCTTGGCGATTCTCGTTTCAGCCCGTCCCTTCTTCAAGCTGATGCGCGTTGTACTCGCGTGAGCGATGATGTTACCGCCGATAGGTTTCTTCGGGTCAGGGTTGAACATTGCACTTGGGCCTCCATCCACTTGAGCGACAACCTGATTCGTGATCACTACAGCAATCCCGAATTCGTCTGCCAGCCTTTGCAACGTCCTCATGAATTTCGCTAAATGTGTCTGTCGGTTCGAGAGTTCCCCACGGCCGCAGAAATCTGTTCGATAAAGGGCCGTTGCACTATCAACGACAAGGAGAGAAAACCGGGTCTCGCACATCATGGCCGCTGCTTGGTTTAGCAGTTGCAATTGATGATCTGAGTTGTATGCACGGGCATAGGCAACATTGTCCAGCACTTCCTCTCCCGACAAACCAAAGCGATTTGCCACGGCAAGCAGTCGTACCGGTCGAAAGGTACCTTCGGTGTCTATGTATAAGCACTTCCCCTCACCTCCCCCCATGTCGAACGGGAGCTGACATGTAACAGCCAAAGTGTGACAAATCTGACTTTTTCCAGTACGAAATTCTCCAAAGAGTTCTGTGACCGAGCCAGTCTCAACCCCACCCGCGAGAAGAGTGTCTAAATTTTTCGAGCCGGTCGTGATAGAAATAAGTTCACTGCGCCGCTGGTGCATTTCCGTAGCAGTCGTGAACCCCATAGGGACGAGTTTCGACGCTGGGATAGTATTGTGAGCATTTTTTGAAATCCAATTCAAACAATTCAAATAAAGGTGGTGTCATACCTTCTGCTAATATCTTGGTTGCCTTTTGCTCCGATATGCCCTTCAGTTGTTCTAGCATCCTACGGGGGGTGTATGCTACAGACTCGACCGTATTGAATCCTCCATCCATGACTAGCTGGATATCGCGTTTCGTGAGGCCGGCAATTCCCTACAACAATTAGTCGTTAGCTGCGCATTCAAAAGCCCAGAGAATTAGGTCGGTGACAAATACCTCTAACGCTGAAAGAGGAGTTGGAGCACCGGGGCCGGTCGAGCCTCCATCATCGCCCGGCTGGGTCTCGTCGTACTCCTCGGACATTCTCGCTGTCGTATGGATTGTAAAAACACGAAAAAAAATCCGATTCTTGGCTAGATTTTCTGTTTGGGATGAAATTTGCCGCAGAAGACAATCCAGCCACGTGTGAGGTCGTAAATCAAAAGTGGGAGTGCTTGTTGATCTTTCGATCGCGTGGCGAAACGCGTCTTTAGCGCGCACAGACACCCCCACGAAAACGCCAAATCACGTGAATACAGATAAAGTGGTGCTTCTAATCTCAAAGTGTTTTCATGAACTAAATTATCAACGGGTTTTCACACAAGCACGAGAGACTGCACTGAAATTTTTAAACCTCTTTCATTAATCATTTCCTCTAAAAAAAGGCCCAATAGCCAGCTGAAAACATGCATGGTTCTATCCCTTTCCCAGGTACACTTGTCATGCCAAGCAAGTGCAGAAAGCCAAATGCAATCCAGTAACACCAATTATATCCGAACCATCCTATGCCGATTCAATAAAGTACAAAAAAAAAAAAAAAAACCCTGAGCCTGAAAATAAAGCAAAGCCACGTCCTGGCACAAAAATCAACACCACCCGCTACATATTTAGCTAATGACGATGCGGCGAGCCTCGTGCTTCTTGGCCTTGGGCACGATAATGCTCAGGATACCGTCCTGGAAGCTGGCCCGGACGCCATCCTGATCAACGCGATTAGGGAAGTTGAAGGTCCGAGAAAATTCGCCGACCTTGCGTTCGGCGAGCCAGTATTTGGCGTGATCCACGCGCTTCTGCTGCACCGGAGTGGGCTGTTCGACTTCGACGGTGGTGGACTTTGGAGATCCGGGGGCAGAGTGGCCGGCATTGGACCACTCCTCGTCGTCCCCATCTTCGACAGTGACCTTTCTTGCATTCTTCCTTGTCTTGTCGTCGTCACTGTGGTCGAGAGCGCCGCTCATAACGCTATCTTCGATCTGGCGTGCATGTGGAGTGGCGGCAGTATACTTGCGTTCTGACTTGCCTCGAATTTGCAGGGTTTGAGGCTCCGTGAAGTCAATGTTGACATGCTCCTTGTTCACTCCAGGAAGTTCACCGTAGAGCTCGTAGGCTTCCGTTGTCTCGCGCACATCGAAAGTGGGCTGCCAGTGAGGCAGACTGCCGGCGCGAGAGCTAGTCTTGGCATTCCCTTGTTGGCTCTGAGAGTAGCTGTCAAAGTCGTGGAGGAGGCGGAAGAGTGGAGTGAAGGACGACTGGTCCTGGTTGTAGACAGCTTGTGGGAAGAAAGCCATTTTGTCTTTTTCTTTTTGGTGTTGTGACGTTGTAATGATCAAATGTTTAGGTCAAGAGTTGGTGACAATCAAGTCGAGGTTTATGTTGTTTTGTTGACAACGAAGTTGCAAATGTGGAATGATAAGGCAAGAGTAGAAGTGCTTGTGTTTGAGTCTTGATGTGCAATGAGGGAACGGACTTCTAATGACTAGACTTGGGAAGCAAGCTTTATAGCTACGAAAAAGAAGACACGTTTGGCCTCGTGACAGATTTACTCAATCTATGAATCAGAACCAGAACGTTGATGAATGTCCTGGAGCTTACTAGAACCAGCTGCGAGGCACTGCATCAGTTGCGCGTACAACAGCCAGTTGCTGACACAGATTCGTCGCGACCCATCGAGAAGTGCACAGGCGGTGCTGGAAGCTTCTGGGCAGCTGGTGGAAAATTCCAGCATGGCATGTCACTCTCGGCCCCGCCAGGCACTGCGGGGCACCAAGCCAATCATAGGTGATGGCGGAATATGCCACTCCCATTGCATAACGCCATACTCTTTATTCTCCTTAAAATGCCTTTGGCACACGCCGAAAGCAAGAGTGCTATACTTTCACATGTACATCATATGTAGACGTCCAAGAGCTAACGGCGTGATCGCAATCGGCTGACATGGTTGTCGATGGTCTAGCATTCGACTTTAAACGCGAGGCTTAGGTACTTGGCACCACCGTCAGCGAGCCTCGTGACCAGACTCAGCACAAATAGGAGACGTATAATATTGCATATACTACTAGGTAGGTTGAGCCTGACCGATACTTTTTGTGTAAAATCCAAAATCCTTAGAACCTCTTCTAAGAGATTGCCTCAATTCAAAACTGCCCATCCTCGACTTCGATATTCGTAAAAGCTTATTGTGACATGGAGAAATCGTCATCGTCGCATAATAATACACCCAGACATAAGTGCAAGTCTTGTAATATCCAGACAAGCCAGTCCTTCATCCGCCGTGGCACCGGAGATTGTGAACAAAATGCCACCGCGTTTTCCCTACTGTTCAAACGCTTGTGTAGCTGGATATACGGGAACAAAGTATGGTGGCGGTCGGTCAACTGGTGCACAAGATGCTGAGTTCTGCACTCTGTTGAACAGCCCAACCAACCTGCGCCCAACTGATGGTTCTAATTCAGTGCCATCTCGAGCAATCTTGACCTCCCGATTCGAGTTCCAGGGATTACGCAAACCTCTAGTGCGGAAGAACGGTAACCGAGTTGTCGATAACCATTCTAATTTGAAAGGTTTACCCCACGTCTTGACCTCCTCTTCTGTCGCTCCGCTTTGCTCGCTCCTCGTCTCGTTCTCGCTCTCTGGAACTGCTTCAAGATCGTCTCTCTCTGCTTCCCAAAATATCGTTCCCCTGGCAGAATCGTCGATGATCTTGCCTTTGGGAGAAAATTCAGATGCATCAGTAGGGATTGCCCTTGGAAGATCGACTTCGGAAGCCATCATGGCCTTCGGCGCAAATTCAATCGCAGCAGCGGGGTCCTCATCCATCTTCGACATCATGCGCGCGTAACCAAAGTACTCGCCAGACTTGTTTGCTGAGAAAATCAAGTAGACGTTATCCACACTCTGTTTGGAGTCAGTATCAGTAGATATCAAGCACTATCAAATGGCCACCTACCTGAAATGCTCTGTTCAAGCTTTCCTCATTATGCGATTGAGTAGCCCAAATGCCGGTCTTAACGCTGAGGTCCAAGTCTTCAGTTGTTAAACTTTTGAGAATGAAAAACTTGTCAGTATTAGATCGTATTTGCACGTCCTGCGTCGGCTGTGCTACAAATGATGCAGTTTCACTACAGTCAGCCCCTGGAAGTTTCGACTCCTCGATCGATGCCTCGATTTCCGACTCTGCCTTATTAGTTGAAGTGAGTGATGCTGCTGATGGTGCTGGTGCTGGTCCAGTGGGTACAGTAGAACCAGAAATTCCTTCTGCAGCATTTCTTCGCAAGCGGCTAACGAGGCGGACAGATTGAAACTTGGAGTCATGAAGCTTCTGTTGTGCTGTAGAGCACGCGACTTCGTCTTTGTAGTTGGCAAAGGCACAATTGCTCTTAGAAATGAGGAATAAAGACTCCATTCCGATAGTTTCTTTGCAAATGTGTTCAACTAAAGCCATGAGATCTGTCTGCGGGGGGAGATTTCCTATCCAAAGGGCATGACCTGTCGAATTTCTAAGTTAGTCGGGGTGTGCCATCCTCCTCTTCTTCAGGATATTCCATCGTTATCTTACCACTCTGCCGTGGCTTCCGCGGCGGACCACGAACGGCATTGTGTTTGGATGATTGAGCATCTAGATCTAGAGGTAATTAACATACAGTCGAAAATATGAAACGAACTTAATGCATAGGAAGTACTACCTTGACTGCGGCCATTTCGAGTCGGAGGTTCCCCACGGTATTGAACGATCCGCGCATCTGGTTTAGATGCTCCTGACGTGTACAATCCTGAAGGGACATGAGCGGGTACCATTTGCTGCGGATATTGACCTCCTTGTGGGTAGAAGAAACTTGACTGAGTATGATCCATAATCATTTGATTGGGATAGTATACCATGTTCGATTGGCCATGCATGCCTGCTTGACTTGATGGATAAGGCAGATGGTTCCCATGATAATAAGAGTACATTTGGGTCTGGGTGACATAGTATGGTAGATTGGATATTGAAAGCGGTTGTCCTCCGTATGCAGCCGCTGGAGGTGGTTGGTGTGCCATTGGAGGTGATGTTGCTAAATTATATGGGTGGCTGGACACATGCATATATTGACCAATATGGGGAGGACGGTGGCTCATAGTAGGCATTGCATTCCTCATGAGTGTCAAATCAAAGGCACCTTGATGAGATTTCTGGGCGAGCTGCGAAGCCATGGCCGCTTCAGTCAAGAATTGTCGTGAGGGGGCTTCGTTGCTGGAATGGGCCGGGCTTAGTTGACCTTGGTCCCCAAGACCTGTGGCTGATGACATCTTGTTTGGCGCTGCAATTACAGGCCCTGGCGTCTGGTCTGACGAGTCCAGTCGACGAGCCTCGTTATCTCGAGTGGCTGACTCTTGCATGTGGTGATCAGCTACGTCTAGGCCAACGTAGCCAATTGTCTACTTCTTGCGAGAGTGGTATATCTTTGTCAGCTCGGCCTCAAATACGGCTCGTTGACACCGCGATGCATATGTTTATCGAAGTCTCCGTGTGAACATGCGATCTGATTCGTACGGTGTCAAAACTGTCTCTAAAGCCGAGGCGTGGAAAAACCAAAGGATGCGAAGGTGGCCGATAAGTCGCGAGACTAGCTGAGCTTCCTGTGACAACCAGCGAAAAGTCGACACCACGATATCGCACAGGAGATTTGATCGCAAACTTCTGCTGTTATTGAATTAGCGCAGATAGCGGACAAAAAAAAATTGAAGGTGCCTCAGAACAGCGGCCGACTGGGTTCTGGTCATTATGATCTTAAAAGTGACATAGCTTACCAAGAAATCGAGAAGCAAATGAGCGATGATTTCTGACGAAAAAGGATTGAACTGCCAGTTTGAGTGCCAAAGTAAACGTAAAACGGGGGGCCTAGATAAAAGGCAGGAACAAAGGGCGCGAAACCAATGACAGAGCATCCACAGAGCAAAAGTACAGTAAAATAAAAATGATATAAAAGCGAGGCGCGGTATGTAGTAGAGCTCTGGCGTGAAAGCAATATATTTTGGAAAGTCGTGGATGTAAGAATACGAAGCCGAAGCTTTGAGATGATCGCCTTCGTTCTTGAGGTGGAGTGCGGCAAGCCGATTCTATATCATCGACTTACAGAACAATTCACGATGTAAGACGATAGTATTATAAATCAAGTCGGGTTCGAAATCGCCTCAATATTGCTCGACATACCCTCGTACGTTCTTTGTGAAAGCGTGTTCAAGGTAAAGAAGGCTGAGAAGAGTCGTGGATCTGTCGAATGACCTGAACACAGCTCACACACAGCTCACACAGGTCGTGGTGGAGGAGGTGTGGGAGGAGAAGGAGATTCCGAGGCCGGCGAAATGCCAATGCATGAATTCTATGTAACCGGTCAGGCCGTTCATTTGTATATTTATGAAAGCGGGCTCATTACAACACTGAATATTGGAGATCCTCACCACAATCCCTCGATGGGCGATGCAAATGACTGGGGTGTCGGAAGCTTTACACTTGGTTTGGCGTCTGTTGTGTTTGAAGGCTAACCTCAACGCCTGCGATGGTCCCAATGGTTCCAGAGCGCCAAGGACGCACGTAAAGCCAGAAAGAAAAATAAGAACGTTCTGGACGGGCGCGAAAGACAAGGGGTTGAGTTTGTAGTTTTGTTCGTCTCGCTCCGATCCGGCGCCGTGGTTTCCACCCAAGAAGATGTTTGATACGTCTCAAGCGCGGTAAGAGAAATGACCTGTTCAATTATTGTTTTTCGATTCAGCCTGTTGCAAGACCAGAGTCAGACGATATGATGGTCGTAGAGGCGCTGTGGTTGTCTCGATATAGAATCGGAAGAGACGTTGGAAAGGAGACGTTTTGTGATAGATGGTGGTGGGACGGTGACCAGGGGGCTACTGAGCATGGCTAGCATGTAGTCCAAGTAGTCCAGACTCCAAGGGCTCCAGTCAGGAACAAGAATCATCTTTCGGTATAATCAATTCGCCACCCAACAAGTGGATTCTGGACAAGAAGCAACGCACTTGCGTGCGAAACATTATTTCGGGGCGGGTGTGTGGAAGACGGGGACCAGGGTGTGTGTGTATGTGTACGTTATTGGTAGGAAAGAGAGACCTGGTTGTGCTTTCCCGATTGCTAAGCTAAGCCAGCAGTCCAGACGAAGACACCTTGTCGATGCCAAGTGCCAAGTGGCAAGGAAGATGCCTGATTATCATGCCTGCTCAACAAGCATATAAACAGTCAGGCTCTCCAGGATGAAGGATCAAGCCAAGACCACGTCACATCAAATGTTGGGGTGTCGGGACGAGATCGCGGCTGGGCAGTACGCTCCAAGACACGAGGCTCAATACCGATTCTGCTACCTACCTCTTAGGTACTTATTAGTAGTACCAAGTTAAGTAAGTCGATTCCGGATATTTTACATATTTGTCCCTCTACGGGGTTGCCTTTGTCCGACTCGACGTGAAGACCAACCCACATCCCAGTCGTTCCACACGATCCCGTCAGTGGTTGCTCTCAACCTTGAAGCATCGGGTGTGGGTGGCGACTCTGCAATTCAACCCCACACCAGTCCTTTTGCCGAGGGGGAGAGATTGAGAAAGACATTTCCTGGAATCCAAGCCAATTCTGGGAGTACGTCTTAGATTGTCCGCTCACGACTACATGTCAAGCTTTTGCGTCTCATGGGATTTCAATGCCTTCAGTTTCGCCAGGAAACCCCTGGCCCGGACTTGGACGGCGGGTATGGTATTCGCATAGCACAGGGTCGACCTGCGGCTGCCCCGATTCGGCAGATGCCAAAGAAAGTTGAAGCTGGACCCTGAAAATCCTGGTCAAGACGAATGGGCCAAGCTGGCCTGCCTGAACATGCCGATAAGCCGATCTACAACAAGGCTAAGTCGGCAAGGATCAACGGTTCGCGCTGATTTTGTGCCGTGAGCTTGTGAGGACCCGCTGACGCAATAGTGGCTTTAGGCAGGCAGATGTTGGGCTTTAACGAGCACGTTGCATGATCCACCCCCCTTCTTTTCTGCAACCAGATGTCCAGGCTGCGCTGCTTAGTTCGCAGTGCCTGGCAGATGGAGTACCAGGACGCAACGTCTTTGGGCTCACTCTTGTTACCGCCAGGATGAAGTTGAACCAGACTGCCCGAATTGACATTGTTAGGCCAGGCACAGGCACCTACAGTGGGTCGTAAGTAATTCCGAACATTTTCGCGAAAAGTCACGTACCCACCTATCAACGCGTTACATAATAAAAACAATACACTCTTTTTAAGACAGAATATCTTAACTAACTATACCTAGAGTTATATAAAAGAAGAATTAAAGTCTTTATAAAAGGGGGAGGATTTATTTAATATATACTAATAGGGTAAAAATCTAATATATTACTAAATAAAAGGGCATTCTACTTAGTAGTATAATTAGCATTATATAATGCTATATATATTAAATTAAGGGATAAGATTTACTATGCTTTAAATAGCTACTAAAGCTCTTAAATTAGAATAAATAAATTATTATATAAATTATTAGCTTTAACCCTTTTATTTAAAATAAAGTGCTTCTTTAATAAGCTAATATAGTGTATAGTATATTTACACTAATAATATAGCTTAAATCTTAAGAGATATAGTATAAGCGCACACTTTAATAGCTAAAACTAACTATAGAATATACATTTTAATAGCTAAGATTTATATAGGTATATTCTTAGTAGTTAATTATATAGTGGTAAAAAGTATTTTTTTCTAATAAGGTTTTTATTATAACTACTAATAGGTTAAAGCTAGAGTAGTGTTTTATATAGCTAGTATAAAATAATCTATATTTAATATACCTTTTTTAATCTATAACTATATAATAGCTAATTAGAATTAAAACTAAAGACTTAACTATAATAAAGTGTAAGTATGTTACATGGTAGAACAGGTCGCAGGATTCTTCCTTATAAAGGAAGAATCCCACACCTAGATAGAAGAGATAACTTTGACCTTACATACAC
>SRPT01000346.1:0-30784 GCA_018360205.1 Claviceps digitariae | reverse complement strand
TTTTTGGAAAAAGTTGGTGAGAAACTGAGAAAACAGAGCTCTCGATTTCACCTTGCATGGCGGGAGAGAGGCACATACATACATACATATATCATCATCGCGTACCGGATAGCCTTGGCTTTGCCAGTTTGCTTGCTAATTCTCCTGACTGTCCTCCTCGGAAACTCTTGCCGGTCTGCGAAACCCCCCGTCTTCCCGCAGGTGCACAAATTGAGCTAACTGTTCAAGATCGGAACAGATCGAGTCCCAGCTCATGCATCTCATGTGTCGACAACGTCTGGACATGTCT
This sequence comes from Claviceps digitariae, assembly GCA_018360205.1. Taxonomy (NCBI): domain Eukaryota; kingdom Fungi; phylum Ascomycota; class Sordariomycetes; order Hypocreales; family Clavicipitaceae; genus Claviceps; species Claviceps digitariae. The sequence goes on along the minus strand of SRPT01000346.1, from coordinate 30,495 downwards.
GGGCATGTCTGGGCCATATTGCGCACTCATTTACATTCGCCCTGCCACCAGTGAGGACGGCTTACTGGTCGTTGCTGTCGAGCGCGCTCCAAGGTCTGGTTTGTCCACACACTGCCAACCTCAGCGAAGGTGTCAGGCCGGTGCAAGTCTGAATGACACCCTATTCCCGACTCCAACATACATACATATACATGTCATGTATGTAGGCATGTAGAACAAACCTGCCTGTCTACTGGATGCATGCCAAAATCAGTGGCACGAGTGGCGCGAGGAGTTGTGCATGTTTGCGGCGGCCCATCAGCGGAACCTTCGCATCTGCCGCAGACATGGTACCGTCCTGTCTTGTCACTGCTCTGGGTTTTCCCCGCAGATATATACAAAGCACTGGGACTACATGGCACTTTTGTGGTTGGTTGCGTGGTTGGTTGCGGCGGACCGTTTCGATCGTCTTTACGCGCACTGTCCTCACCCATATGCTCTTCTCCAGACCACACAGTCTCGATTCCCATCCTGCCAGGCTTTGTCGGCAAGGTTGACTCGAGTCCGCACTGTGCCATCCAGTGCCCACCACCCAGATAGATGGTCGGCCATCCACGGGGCCACCGCCATGACGATGTTTCCTTGCTCGTGCGACCAACTCAATGCAAGCAGCACGTCAAGTCCGAGTGAGTGATCGGGGCATATGGCTGGTCCAAATCGCCAGCCATCGTCTCCTTGGCTTGGGTAGTGCGTCGTCGCCTTTGGTTGCTCAGCTTTGGCTTGGTTCCAGGTGTCAGGTGCGTGAGCTCCCAGGAAGTCTACGAACCCAGACTCCAGAGTCTAGGTCTAAGCGAATGTATGTATCCTGGACGTGGCCAGATATTGAGGAACTGGACACACACACCGTCCCAAGTAGCTTTGCCGCCAAGTGACGGACGAGGGGAACTCCGACCCTCGTCCTGGCGATGCTGCGTATTGACAGGAATATGGCTGCATCCTCGTCTGTGGAACCCCATCGTAAGTTCTCCTAGGTTCCCAGCATCCCAGTTCCTAGTCCCCAGGTTCCCAGCCGGCTCTCTCCAGCTCCCGTCCTATGCGATCCCCGGTTTTTATTCCAGCTCCCATTCATTGCCCAGACGTCTGAATTACTTGCCTCAGCTCTCTTCCAACCTTTGCCCTCTCTTCAACTTGACAATCTCTCGGCCAGAACAGAACCCTTCTGCGCTGCCACTCCATCTTTGGCTGTACTCGACTGAACTGAACCAGCTTCTCAAGTGCCCAGCTTGCCATATTCAGCGTTGATCTGCTCTTCGCCCTTGCCACCGATAGTTGCGGGTTTTATGTCTTAGCAGAAAGCCAGAGCTATCTCAAGCTTCGATCGCTTCCTCTACTGTGCTGTCTGAGCTCTCCGTACCCGTTCTTACGTCATTCCAACCTCTTTGAAGACCACCACGGGCTCCACAAACCATGACCGACGTCAATGGTTCAGTAATTGACAAAGGTGAGAAACCGCCCGAGAGTGGTCGCATCGCATCTTGGATTGCTTTTGAATGGTCGCTTCACTTTTGCGATGCGTTCTGACCGCGCTTGTCATTCCAATGACCAATCGTTCTCTTTCAGGCCGCCAACATGGTGAAGTCTGGATCGGCATTCGAACTCATGTCGTTCTTCAATCCTTTGATTGTATCTAGCCATCGATGAGAGCTAACATTGCGAAAAAAAAAAAAGGCGGAATCGCTAGCAAAGGTGTCCCTCATAATTCTTCTCTTGGCGCGGCTTCGCAAGAAGGTCAACCTGTTCTAGTCGCTCCCGCCCCAGCTCATGCGATGGAGGGAGAACAGGCCAAGACTGCAGATACGCCGGTCGATAAGCCGATGGACAAGCCAGCACCGTCTGTAGACGAAAAGGAATCTAACGGAACCAACGGAACCACTGGCGGCAAAATCGGCCACAGACTCGGCGCCCCAAAGCCCGTTGAGGTAAATTCGGTTCCTCAGACACCTTTGAATGGCTGGTCGACTCCGGCTGGAGGAACCCCGCGACCTGAGCTGAAAATTGCTGAAGAGCCACCACCTCCCGCTGCTGAGCCAAATACAGAACCCGTCATCGAGCCCATCGTCGAACCCATCGTGAAGACTGGTGATGAGGTGTCGAAATTGTCGCCAACAACGTCCACACCACATGAGCACGGTAGTCAGCAGCTTCCGTTGACCGAGTCGCACCAAGAACCAGAGGCATCACAACCTGTAAATGAATCGGTGCTGCTAAAGGCATCCGAGTTCTCTCGTCCCAAGGAGCCGGCCACCACGAAGGTAAAGACACCGGAGTCAGCTGCAAAGGAGCCAGCCGTCAATGGGACAGGTGGCATTGAAAAGCCTCCGGCCGAGCCTGAAGCTCCCGTGGTGAGTCGGAAACGCAAGTTAGACAAATCCACCGTTTCTGCAACAGTCAAGCCCCCGGTAGGGGATCGGTCCGCTCCCCAAAATGCACTCCATATCGACAAGAAACACAAGGTTGGTGCTAAACCAGCCCAGCCGATCTTGGACGATGCCGCCACAGCGCCAGCCGACTCGGCCCCCTCAGGTCCAAAGGTTCCTAAGCGCAAAAAGGAGAAGAAGCTACCGACAGTAGGACGAACGGATCGCAAGACTCGAAGTCAGGGTCCCGTTGATTTGCAGTTTATCCCATAATGTCCGAGTTGAAAAGGTGAGAGTGAACAACGCAGTAACATAGCAGGAGGAAGGGCCGTACTTTTATCCCAATGAAATGAAAATCATCTGTGTTGTTTTGTATCGTGGATCTGAAAAGGACTAGTCGGGTGTTTTTTTTTTTTTTTTTTTCATCTGCAAGTATTTCAAGTGGACAATACACGTTCATTCTTAGGCCCAATCAGGAGGCATCGACTCGGGAGTTTAGGGCGAAATGTACATGGTGGTTTTGAATCTGAACCGCCCTTTTGTTATGACTATTTCTTCTTGCGTACGTAGGCTTTGTTTATATTGGAGTAGCTAGCTAACTTGAGTGCTTGGCCTCTCTTTTTTCTCACATGTGTACTTTTTTTGCTTTTCATGTAAGGTCGTTGTGACAACGTTTCAACTTCGTTTTTCTTAATTCAACATTTAGACCTTTTTTTAAAAAATAAAGAGACGAGATTTATTAAATTATACAAGGGGAGTTGGAAATGCTTGTTATTTTAGTGCCTTTCCTTTTCTTTTCTTGTTTTTTTTATATCTTCTCTCCTTCCTTGATTTCTTATTTTTGTCTGTCTTCTTTTCTCTCTTTCTCTTCTTTCATGTATCTTCTTCTTCCTCCTACTTATAAGAACCACAATATAATCATATTAATCCCCTCTAACAACCCGTATTCCCCTTCCAAAGCCCGCACACCAACACAACACTATCCCCTCTCCACACGCACATCTCAATCACCTCCCCTCCGCATCTCCGCACCCAGCCATTCAGAAAGAAGAAGACAAAAAGAGAATTCCTCAATAAGCGCCATCCTCTTCAATGCGCCTTTACCAGTCCCCTTTCCACGCATCATTATCATCAAATATACTCGCCGCCTCGGTCTGACACGGCCACTGCCACTCCCTCTTGACGCGATCCTTGTCGGCCTCCTCGTTGGCCCACCGGTTGCACTTATTGAGCAGCTCTGCCGTCGAGAACCGCACTTCCACTTCTGAGCACCGCTCCATCAGACACCGTGCCGTGGTCAGTCTGTTGAGATTGTCGGGGTTGCAGATACATTTGCGGTCGTCGAGCGAACAGCCTAGGTGGTGGAAGTAGAAGTCTCTGATGCAGCGGATCTAGTTTATGTGGTTGGTTGGTTGGTTGGTTGGTTCTTGGTTCAGTGTGCGGGCTTATAGGAAAAGAAGGGAAAAGGAGGAGAGGGGAAAGTGTTTTTCTTACGGAGCATTTATTGAGGCCTAGGGTTGCCCAGGGGCGGCAATGGATTTTCTTCTTCTTCTTCTTCTTCTTGGATGTGGTTGGGGAGGGGGCCAGGGTGATGAGGAGGAGGAGCATTAGGGTGAGGAGGAGGAGGAACCGCATTCTTCTTTTTTTTTTTTTGGTTGAAAGAAATTGAATTTGTGTTGAAGGTTCGGATAGTGCAAACGGGCTCAGAGGAGGGAGTTGAATGGGCCGGGAAGGATATGGTTATAGTGTGGTGTTTGGTGAGCATGTCACAGGATGATGAGAGGAAAAGATGCAACGAAAACTTTATACAAGATGTATCTTCTTCATGGCAGGCTTCGTCTACGGTCCGCGCAAACGGATAGCGGATAGCGGCCTCATACTGACTATGTGGCAGTCGTAAAAACTGAGGTTTAGCCTTTGTTGTGATAATGGCGAAAGCAAGTAGAGGGTTTGATTCGCTCGTAGCATGTGGCAGAGGTCAAACGAAGCCTCCTCTACCTACTCTTTGAGTGTCGCTGGTGACCGTGGGAACGAACAACAAGGCTAGTTGGGTATTCAAATGGCTTCATCCATCACCATTGGCCTTCACGCTGGCATAATTGGAGACTGGAACTATGCAAACGAGGTGGCTCGGTAGCTGGGCAGAATTCGCTCGTATGGGTGGCATGTTTAGGGCGACGGTCGCAGGGGGGCGTGAGAGATGGCTGGAGTCCATGAACTATACAGACTTGATAACGGGGCCTTGAATTGATCAACCCAAACGCAGGTGACAGCCAAGTTTTGACGAGCATCTAGACTCATAAAGTTGCGGTGCTTGTTCATGTCGGGAGCTTTTTCCATACTAGTCGCGTGTGTCAAGACTGCCTGCACTGGGATTTGCGAGAGATGCACTCGGCGTCGCAGATTGTGTGGGCAAAAGACAAATTTTGACGTCACCACTGATGGCTGTCCTCGTAGTCCCGTGTACTCGCGCAGGCGTGCTTAGTACTCTTCGCAGAAGTTTGGCTCGTGGTACACGAATGATGGGTTCCGTCGCGTAAAGACAGATTAGCTACAGTGGGTCGTAGGTAATTCCGAAACTTTTTGCACCAAAATTGTATGGTAAAATGTTCGGAATTACCTGGACTCACTATACTATGCAAGCGCTGTGGCTACTTGTCGACGCTGTTCATGTCAATTGGCGTCGACAGCAGAGCTTCTGATGGATGGCAGTGTCTCCAGATTGAAGATGTGAAAAAAAAAAAAAGCCGGCAGGTGGACGGCGCTAGTGTCAATGGATCCCATGTGGACATGGACGGGGGCGGCCCCGGATCGAATCCAACTTGACAACATCCTCGTGGTGATCACACGTAACAAACAGACTAGACCAGGTAGGTTAGTAAGTGGGAAGATTGAGGCCTTGCCGCCACTCAAGGGGATGGGACCGGCTCTTGCGTGATGCCGGCAAAACTCGCTCCTCAAGACAAGCAGTCTTTTTAGAGACAGCGCCGTCTGTCAGGGCCCATCGTTTTGACTTTACCAGGGACAGCAACTTGGTGTCGTTCGGGAGCTTGACCGAAAATGACACGCCTGCATTCGTCGTTCCATTTTTCGCCATGTTTCTTTCTTTTTTTCCTTGTTCTTCATTTTTTTTTCTCTCAGACACATGCCCCACCTCCTTTCGTATTCTGGTGGGGATGGTTGAAGTGGATGTCAACGACTCAAAGAACAGAAATGGGGTGATCGGATCGCGCGGGCGCGCTGTGACAAAGTGTCAAAAATAGCACAGTCCCATCCACACAGTCCCATCCACACCAAACCAAGGGGTGGAATGTTGGTAGGACTATTATTGTCCCCGATGCAAGAACGATGCTGCAGCGTGCAGCTCTCGAGTGCCCGTGCGTTCACCGGAAGAGCCTCCCGACATTGAACAAGGCTTGCCGTACATATTATGTACTTGCTTGGCCGTGGATGGCGACGTTGGGTTGCAGAGTAATGCGTCGAAAAGTGCGGGACGGGCTATCTGTCAAGCACGCATTTTGAGAGCTGGCTAGGTTGTGTTGCTGTACATGTAGCATACATTAAGTGTATTATGAATCCTCTGCTGGGTTCTCGAGGCCCACCAAAAGACGGCACAGGACACTACTTGGACGATCGATCGAAATGATTCTTGGGGTCATGTTAGCTGGCATCTAAATGGGGGAGCGGAAACGGGCTTGTGCCGATCACCACGCCCATGCCATCGAATTGGCTTCTCCAGAGCTACTGCAGCTAACGGAGAGAAAAACACGGGTGTGACGAGCATGTTGGCAAAATTGCCAGTTCGTTCCCCTGCGAGCTGGCACTGTACTGGGTAGCGCAGATCAGGCATGGTTGAACGGTTCGACGGTTCGACGGCTCGAGCGTAGACTCTAGACACTGGATAGGCGACAGGCTGGACGGACGATTGTGGATTTGTGGATTTGTGAGTCTGATTCCGTCGAGTCTGCTGTCTCAACTGTATGTCTGGGACTCGCAGATGAAGCAGATGGCAGACAGCAGATGGCAGACGAATAAAAAGGTCCGGCCGCCGTGCCTGGAAGTCCTGCACAGCCTTCATTCGCTCTTTCTTTCCGCAGATGGTGTGCAGTCTCGTGGCCTTTATGCTTCAGGCAAGTGCATGTGGCGCTTCCTCCTTTTTTTCACTTTTCCCCTTCTCCCCACCTTTGACCCCCTCGGTATCCACTCACACGCACGCATTCTCTGAGCCCCTGTCAAACAATGCAGCCATGCCACACGGTTGAAGCGCCACGCTTGGCTTGGTGTCTGGTCTGGTCTCTATTGAGCGACGTCTTCATTCGTTGGTTGTAATTTGTAGTTCTAGGAGCGTTTATTTTTCTTATTTTTCCTTCTTTGTTATTTTTCCCTTTTATCCGTCCTGTCGACAACCTCGGTCCTCTGCGCTCCCTGCGCTCCCTTCGCTTCTCTGCTCTAGTCAATCATTTTCCATCCGGACCCTTTGCGATCTAATCTTCTTCCTTTGTTGTGATAGAAGCAGTCTCTCGTTCGCCCCTTTCCCCACGCCTCCTCACGCTTGCCGCCGTCGTCTTTCTCCCGGGCCCAGCCGATCAGTGTCACTGCTTGCACGACACGGACGAGCGATCCCCATTCCGAGCACTGAACCACTCCGGGTATTGCGGCAAAGCAGGTTCCTCGACACTCAACCTGTACTCGACTTGAGCTTTCTTTTCGCTGTACCTAATCGAAGGTTACTTTTACTCTTTGTTCTTCCTCGGCTACAACAAAGCGCGTTTTTGTTTTACTGAAAAAAAAAGGAAAGGAAAGAAGAGGAGGAAAGGAGGAAAAAGGAGGGAGAAGGTGAAAAAGAATAAGAAAAAAGAAACGAAGGGGGATCCACCATTGAGGTCTTCTGAGACACGAGACGTTCCGATCGGCCATCAACATCAACAGAGCGACCTGCGCGAAGCAATTCAGAAATCATTGTTCGAAGAACAAATAACGCCAGCAGCAAGAGCTGACTGGGCGGAAACTTTCCGTCGTAGACATATCGGCAACTCGGTTCGATTGGAGCCTGGAGAGTGACCTCACATTTATCAGTTTTACCGCCCGCTCGGCGTCGGCTTCACCATCGTTGCCAACACTCCGCGATCATGGACATCTCTCGCGCGGCTTTCAGGGCCATCGTGTCCAGAGAGGATATGGATCCTGGACATGAGATGCTGGAATTGCTGCAGAATCCATTTATGGCCGGTCAGGTAACTTTAACATCTTTTCTGAAATAATCATCCCCCCTCCCCCCAAGAAACTGGCCAGGAGATGGTTGAATTTGTCAGTTCCCCCTCAAGTACGGCCTCCGCTAATCTGTTTGCTGGTCAAACGAGTACCCTTAGCTTGCTGTTACTTCTGTGTACTCTGCTCTAGCCACATCGTTCGGCGTCACAGTCTTCATCGCACTCTGTTTCTCCTTCATCCGACCGTATCACCAGGCTATCTATGCCCCGAAATCAAAGCACGCCGACGAAAAACATGCTCCACCGCCAATAGGAAAGGCCCCGTGGGCTTGGATTACACCTCTTTTACATACCAAAGAGATCGTATTGATGCAGCAAATCGGCATGGACGCCACCATTTTTCTGCGCTTCACTCGTATGCTGAGAAATATGTTTCTCGTGTTGGCATTGATTGGGATCAGCATTCTGGTGCCCGTCAACATCACTTCGTACACAAGGATTGACTACATGGGCAAGCCTGACACAACGGAGTGGATGTTAAGAATCACTCCACGCAACTCATGGGGACAGCCCATCTGGGCTGTAGTCGTTGTTGGATACGCCTTCAATTTTGTGGTCATGGGCTTTCTTTGGTGGAACTATCGCAGAGTGGTGGCCTTACGCAGAGCATACTTTGATTCGGAAGAATATCAAGCAAGCCTGCACGCCAGGACCCTGATGCTGTTTGATATTCCCCGCCAAGGATGCTCTGACGAGGGCATTGCCAGAATCATCGACTCCGTTGTTCCCAACTCGTCATTTGCAAGGACTGTAGTTGCACGAAATGTCAAAGACCTTCCTGATCTGATTGAAGAGCACGATAACACGGTTCGCAAACTCGAAAAGGTGCTGGCCAAATACCTTAAAGACCCGCAGAACTTGCCTGCTGCAAGGCCAACATGCAAGGCTTCGAAAAAGGACCGATCTTTTGAAACCTACCCTTCGGGTCAAAAATTAGACTCCATCGATTACCTCACGCAACGTATCCGAGACTTGGAGTTCGAAATCAAGGAAGTCCGAAAGAGTGTCGACAAGCGCAGCACAATGCCCTACGGATTTGCGAGTTATTCGGACATTGCCGAAGCCCACAGCATCGCCTATGCCTGCGGGAAGAAGAAGCCTCACGGGGCCACTGTCAAGTTGGCCCCGCGGCCAACCGACGTCATCTGGCCCAACATGCCACTGTCAAGTGGCACACGCAGACGCAGACGATGGATCAACAATTTCTGGATTGCGGTCCTGACTCTCTTGTGGGTCGCGCCTAATGCCATGATCGCCATTTTCTTGGTGAATTTGAGTAACTTGGGCAAAGTATGGAAGGGGTTTCAGGTCGAATTGGAAAGGAACACAAATCTTTGGGGTGTTATTCAAGGTATCGCCTCGCCCGCCTTGACATCGCTCTTTTATCTGGTCCTGCCCATGATCTTTCGCCGGCTGTCCATCAAGGCTGGCGACCAGACCAAGACAGGTCGTGAAAGACACGTTTTGAGTAAACTGTACGCCTTCTTCGTCTTCAACAACCTGATTGTCTTCTCTTTCTTCAGCATTCTCTGGTCTTTTATATCTGCCGTGGTCAAATCCACAAGCGAGCCAGGAAGCAACGGCAAAAAGATGGACGCCTGGTCTGCCATTCTTGAGGCTCACTTGGCGACTAATATTCTCATTTCATTCTGTGACGCCAGTCCTTTCTGGGTAACGTATCTGCTCCAGCGACAACTGGGAGCCGCGATTGATCTGGCGCAGATATGGCCGTTGATTGTGGCCTTTTTCCAGAAGCGGTTCTCCAGCCCTACGCCGCGAGAATTGATTGAGCTCACAGCCCCGCCTCCATTCGATTATGCAAACTATTACACGTATTTCCTCTTCTACGCAACGGTCACGCTCTGTTTCGGCACAATCCAGCCGCTGGTTCTGCTGGCCACAGCCTTGTACTTTTGCATCGATTGCTACCTGAAGAAGTACTTGATCTTGTACCGCTTTGTCACAAAGACGGAGTCGGGTGGACTCTTTTGGCGCGTTGTCTTCAACCGCATGGTATTTGCCGCCACGTTGGCCAATGGTGTCGTGCTTCTGACGGCTTGGGCCCGAGGTGATGGTGCCACACACTTACAATTCTACTGCGCCTGCCCTCTGCCCGTGCTCATGCTTTTGTTCAAGGTGTATTGCCGAAAGGCGTTTGATGACAAGATGATCTACTACAACATCAGCCATACCGCTGCCAAAAACGTCGAAGGGGCCATGCCCATCGGCGGCGATTTGCCACATCATCATCAGGGCCGCCATGACAAGCTGGCCAGCAGATTTGGGCACCCGGCCCTCTACAAGCCACTCATCACGCCAATGGTGCACCAAAAGGCACAAAACATGCTCCCGTCGATCTATCGTGGCCGTCTGACCGAGGGCCGGGGCGCCGATGGCGGCGGCGACAATGATGGTGCCGACTTGATGACGGTCAGCGGATACTCGGACATGTACGCTTTAGGCTCGATGAAGGGTGGAAAGGTGGGCAAATCAGCCAACAAGGGTGCCGCTACTGGTGGTGTGCCTGGTTTCGAGTACGTCTCGGATGCGCAAATGGACTTTGAATATTACAAAAACCGGGCCGAATTTGCGGAAGAACACGGCGGTGGTGAAATGTATGGTCGAGGAATGGACATTTACCGCAATGGAACTCCCGGGTCGTTCGACGATTGGTCTAGTAACCGGTCGATCTCTCGACCTGCGTCTCCCGCGATGAGCAGCAGTGGTGTAGGGGGAGGCTTAGGGTCAGGGCCGGGAGGTCAACAGCAACAACAAGCAGCTCGACGAGTCGTGACAAACACGAGCACCATGTCCGATACGAGCTATTCCAGCTATCGGCCTGCTCATGCTGCTCCCGGTGGCGGTGGTGGTGGTGGTGGCTTCGGATTGCCGATGGAGCAACCCGTGCGCGGTCGCAGTCCCCTATACGTCCATGAAAACGGAAGCTCGTCTGGACTGGTTCAGTATGCCGCTACAGTGCCCATGACTCCTACATTACCGCCGTATAGCTCTCGCGAAGGATCCGTCGATGGCGGGGGCCGATGCAGGACGCCAACGCGTGTCCAGACGCCGGTACCGAATCGAGTCGCATCACCGCTTGTAACGCAGACCTCCGGACCAGGACCATCAGTTGGAGCCATGGGAGGCGGGCCACAAGGCTACAGTGGCCTGCCACAGGCTGAGGAGACGGACCTGTACGGGGGCGATCCCACTCAGTACAATTACTTCCGCGGGGGTACTGGACAGCGGGCGGCTAGGCAACCAGGACAGGGATGGTAGCCTCGATTATATATGGCTGCGGCGTTGATCCCTTTTTGCATGCTTCTATTCTTTCTTTCATTCTCTTCCCATTCTTTTATTCAATCTTTTCACTCTTCTTTCTTCTTTACTTCTTATCTAATTAGACGACTAATACTGGAACATTGCATCGCATGTAGCATGTACACTAACGACAACCGTGGACGGGAAAGAGGAAAAAAAAACAGAGGCTAAAAGCATAGATAGACACACTGGCGGGCAGAGGAGTGGGCTCTCTGTGTGTAAATAGAAATGGATATGCATGGATGATGCGTGTTTTGTGTTGTGGAGAGGCGAGTGGTGATGGTGTGGTGGTGATAATAGGCAGCATGCAAATCCACCACCCTACAGCAACGTCAGAACAAGATGCCTACCTCTTTACCATGCATAGACGCGCGGATCTGATTCTAGTGACATTGCAGCCCGTCATACGTCCCGCAAAATATTGTTACAGGGCATTTACAATCCCTGCGGTTGTCGAAATTGGGAATCTCTCGCGTAGCCGTGACCGAAATATGGTGAGGCCCGGTAGAGAAGAGAACCCAAAGTAGGAAGCGAAAACAATAGTATATAATGTGTGTGTGTGTGTGTGTTTGTGTGTGTATAAGAGTTGTATATCTGTATACATGTAAACAGTATACGCATACCATAATATACGAAATTCACCGCCTCTCGTCAAAACAATCCGTCTCGTCAAAACAACGCATATACCGCTCCAAATCATCCACCAACCCGGCCATCAACTCCGCCGACACAGCCCCCTCGTGCCACGACAGCCCAATGGTCAGGGACCCGCCGGGGACGCTCGCCATGCCCAGACCAAAGGGTGGGCCGACGGGCATGGCGCCGTTGGTGAAGTAGACTCTGGAGACGGAGAGGGGGGGTGCAGACGCAGCGGTGTCGTGGTCTGATGAGCTGGGGGTCGGGAGGGCAGTGTCTTGTTGTTCAGACGAGCTGGGAGAAGGAGAAGGAGGAGCAGAAGCAGGGGGAGCAGACACGTCAAACACGCCAATGTTGCTCAACTCCCAAGACTCGGGACGTGGCCGGCCATCCCGTTTGCGGAAAAAGCCAAACCAATCGGAGACGTACTTGAGGAGGGCGGTCGGGTCGTCCTTGGGGAGGGTGCGTGTGCGGGCGGCGAGATGGGCTTTTTGGTCGTGGGCGAGGGACCAGATTGTGGGTGTGAGGGTTTCGGGGACGGAGGAGGAGGTGGTGGTGGTGGGGAGGTGGCTGCGTAGGAGGGCGGTTTGGGAGGCGGAAAAGTGGTAGATGTGGGTTGTGACGAGGACGGAGAGGGTATCTCGGAGGGGGAGGGGCAAGGATGGAGATGCTTGTGTTTGTGTTGGTGGTGGTGTTTGAGATTGTGGTGGCAGAAACGGCCGGAGACTGATCGGCGTGGCGGCGCGAAAGGACGGGGCCTCGGAGGCGGAGAGCCGGGCGGCCAGGGAGGCGAGGGTCAGGGCATGGAGCAGCCCGGTGAGGGAAGTGCCGTGGCGGCGACAGGCGGCGAGGAGGCGGGCGAGCAGGCCGGGGCCGACGACGAGGGGCCGGGCGGTGCGGGTGACGTAGGGTAGGGAGAGGTCAATGTTGGAGGCGTGCCAGGGGGTTGTTTTGGCAAAGGGGCGGAGCAGGGCGGGTGCGAATTCGGACCAGAGGGTTTTGAGGAGGAAGAGGGTGGAGGGCGGCGCCGAGTCGTAGACGAGGGACTGGGGGGTTGGGGGACACGTTGGGGTTAGGGTTACTACTGCATCGTCCTGGTCACGATGGTGAGGAGGAGGAGGAGGATGGGCAATCTGCCGGTTGAGCTCCCGCAGCAGCTGCTCGTGAAACATGCGGCCGCTGGTGCCGTCGAGCAGAGCGTGATGATACGCAAAGACGACATCCTGCCCATGGACGCCGCCGGCCGGCTCAACCACCTCGATGCGCCAGGCCGGCCGGGTCGCGATGTGCTCAAACCGCTGGTTGTGGTGTCGCGCATGCACCGCCGCGATGGCCTCGTCGTACCGGCGCTGGCTTTCGCTTTCGCTTTCGCTTTCGCTTTGCTCTCTATCGCGGCTCCAGTCACCCGGCAGCGTCGTAAACGACACATGCTGCGCAAGATGTACCTTCTCAATATGACAGAACCGCGCCTGATTGGAGTCCTCGTCGAGAATACCGACACGCAGCACGGGCTGGACGAGCAGGAGGCGCTCGAGAGCGCGATGCAGCAGCGCGGGCGTGATTTTGGACAAGCCGGGCGACGATGCACATGTGTAGCGGCAGGAGAGCACGACGCAGAGGTAGAGGCCCATGTGATGGCGGCTGGAGCTGATGAGTTCGCTTGGAGGTGTGTGAGCGGGTTGACGTTGCGTTGAAGATGAAGATGAAGATGAGGCATGCTTACATGGGTTGAAGCTGCCGCAAGGGCATCCCGGTGGTGTCGGTCATTTTTATTTTTTTTATTTTTTTTGAATTTCCTTTTTTTTTTTTTTCAAAAGGAAACGTTAGACTGCTGAAGAAAAAAGAAGTACATGTGCAATAAACAACCATACAAGAAGACGTTGCGAGGTATAAAGTGGATTCACGTCGAGACTACGGAAGAAGAAGAAAAAGAGGAGAAAAGAAAGAAAGAGAAGAAAAAAAAAAGTCGGCTAAAACAAAGAGCCGGAAGAAACATCAAAAGCACTTCACGACTAGGTTCAACGAGCAGGGATGACGGAACACTGGAACTCGACACTGGGAGCGAGACCCCACGCTTTTGTATATCCGTGTCGTTCATTCCATGTGGCCGAGGGCATTGGCCCATATGCCTCGGCATCACGATTATTTACAACAGAAAATAAAATAAAATAAGGGATTCGTCACAAGGCAAAAATGAAAAGGGAAACAAAAAAGAGACTCCTCACAAAGGTAGTCTAAGAAAATAAGAGGGGAAAAGGGAAGAAAAAAAAACAAGAAACCAAAACAAGAACAATGTAGATGCTGTGGCGGCACGGCGTGGGGGAACAATCGGAGGCAGCGCCACGGGGAAGAACCAGGCGGAACTAACCGGGGGGGGAGGGACCGTCGTGATTGGTTGAGGACGCAGACAATCAGTTGTAAATGGATGACAAGAAACGAAGAAAGGAAAAAAAGAAAAAAAAGAAAAAAGGAGAGGAAAAAGCATCGAATTCGTCATGGCAACTCGTAAATCTCCCGCCCCCCTGCATCTAGCTCGCTCGTCCCCGGCTGGGTGCTCGGCGCCACGGCCCCAAACTTGCTGTCCAGGTCCGACTGCGCCGTGCGAACCGACTGAGCCGTGTAGGCCGTGTACGCCGAGTGTGCCGTGTGTGCCGTGTGTGCCGTCTGCGCCGTCTGCGTCGTGGCCCCCGTCTGTCGCCGCTGCTGCCGCGGCACAAACTGCGAGTACGGGATCGAGTACGGCGACGGCGATGGCACCGGCGATGCGTGCTGTCCCATGGGCGTCGTGTGCCGTGATGGAGGATAGACATCCATGCCGGGTGTTTGTTTGTGACTCTGACTCTGACTCCGACTCTGACCCCCCTTCCGCCGCCACAGCACCGCCACCGCCGCCAACACCGCCACCGCCCCGAGCCCCGATCCCACCGAAATGCCCGCAATCGCCGCCCCCGAAAGCGGCCCTCCCGCCGCCTCGCTCTCCTCGCCCGCCGTGTCGTTCCCGTTCCCGTTTCCGCGCCCGTTGCCCCCAGACGTGCCCGTCACCCGTGGCATCGCCATCGACGGCATCAAATACGTCGTGTCAGGCACCACAATCCCCGTCGGAAACGCCACCGGCGCCGACACCGCCGAGAACGTCTGCGTCGCCATGGCGCTGTCCGTCGCCGTCCGCAGCGTCTCGGGCACCGAAATGTTGAAATAGGTCGAGTAGTACTTGATTGTCATGGCGCCTGCGTAGGCCATGGCCAGGAAGCACACGGCATCACGGCCCGGCGGCACGAGGCTCTGCCGGTTCATGAGGGTGGCTGTCCAGTTGTAGGTTGTTTTGTCTTGCGGGATGTTTTCTAGTACGATTAGCTTTTATGTCTTTTTCCTTTTTCTCTCTCTTTCACTCTTTTTTTTTTCTTTTTTTTTTCCTCTTATTTCTCTTTTTTCCCTTTTTCTTTTATCCCTTTTATTTTCTCTTCTCCCACACCGCTTACTCTCGAGATAATACGACTCCGCCCGGTCCGGATGCTCCGGCACCCGCGGCCAGTCAATAAATAGCATTAAATCCAGCGCCATCGCACTGCTCGTCTCGGTCCTCCACGAAAATTCCACCCCGCTGCCGAGCGTGTACCGCGGGTTATCCTGGTACGAGTTCTTGGCGTACGGCGGGGGCTGGACGAAGTCGGCGCGGGCGATGCCGATGCCCCAGAGGAGGAGCGCCGTGATGAGAGAGGTGGTTAGCATGGCGGTGATGCTTTCATGTCTTTGATTGTGAGTGTCCTGATGATCGTGGTAATATGATGATGTGTTTTTTTTTTTCGTGAATATAAATAATTGTTGCTTTTTTTTTTTCCTGCGCTTGCTGCCGTGGTGGGTTTTGGGGGGATAAGGACAGGAGGGTAAGAAAATGAAATGAGTTTTTTTTTTTTTTTCTAATAAATAAGCAGAAAAAAGTAAAAAGTGCAAGAAAGTAAAAGTCAATGAGAATAAATTCAATAGCGACGGTAGTGGTATTTACCCTCCCCCACGTGCATCAACAAGACGCAACGGATCCTCTTCTAGTATTATTGTTATTATCACTCGAATACACACACACACGCACAAATCCCTTAAATCCCGCTTCCTCCCTTCTTTCTTCTCATGTTTCCTCCCACTGTGGAGGCAGATGGCTCTTGTCCTGCGACTGCATCTCATTTATTATATCTTCCAATCCATACATTTATAAATAGACGTCAGTGCTCATGGCCCACTGCCCAGTTCAAAGCCATGGCCACCGCAGGAAATGGAGGGGGCATAAATATCCCACTGGAGAAAATAAATTTCCAACCGGCGCTACCCAAATCTAGCAAGGTTACTTTCCGTGCGCCCTCCACCTAAATGTACCTACTACGTTTCTTTTAGACTCTCGCCAGTTCGGCGGCTTTATATGTTCCCATTCAACGTAATTACATAGCCCTCATCAGCTTATTGCTGTTGTAATGCATCTTGGGCTTCCTTAAAAGAGGCGAATTTGTTGTTACAGATAGCTAGATTTATTTAGTGTAAAAAAAAGGCTTGTAGCTGTAAAAATAAGGCTTATAGCGCGGATGTGTAAAATTTAGTTAAAAAAGGGGATAATAGCTATGTAGCGCGAAAAGAAATATAGTAGGTATATTTAGGTGGAGGGCGCACGGAAAGTGACCTTGCTGGATTTAGGTAGCGCCGGTTGGAAATTTATTTTCTCCAGTGGGATATTTACGTGCCCGGAAATGGACCACGAGAAATCCACGAAAGTAGTTAGCGTACCTGTTTTGAATAGTGCTGGAATCTGCCATTGTCGTGACCGTCAAGGACGTTTGGATGGAAGGGGAGGAAGCCTCTGCCGGTGAGGCTCTTTTTTTGTGTCGATTTTTTATCCTTTATTTTATTTTATTTTATTTTATTTTACTTTACTTTACTTTATTTTATTTCCGTTCAAATTGACTTTTTATCTCAGTATCGAAATTCTGTCTGCGCCGCCTTCACGCACCACCATCGTTATGACACAACATCGTAGACTGAAGCATACACCTTATCGGGATGCCTCTACCCGCGTGCCATATCATCTTCTTTTGTCCCATTTTTTCCCCTCCTCTTTTAATGCTTTTTCATCCCAAGTGCATCCCACGCCACATGCAAGTCGTACCTGACTTACTAATTAGACGCGGTGGCCCGAGGGCCAAGAAGAGGGACGGGCGCTGCCTCTCACCTCTCACGGTGCGCATTTACGCCCGCGCGAGGAATGAGTATGAATAGGGCCGTGTTCAAATGTGGATACGGCCGGGCAGCTTTATCATGGGGGTTTTTTTTTTTTGCATGGATCAACATGTGGTGCGACTTTTTTCTTTTTCTTTTTCTCCCCTTTTTTCACTTTTTCCTTTTCATTTCCTTTTCTTTTCGTTTTTTTTTGGCCTGGCACTAACAGAGCAGTCTCTAGTCATGACTGGCCGCGCTGAGTCCTCGATTCGTACATGTTGCTAATTCACAGCCCTTTTATCAAAATAGTAATTTTTTTTTTCAAGCTATTTTCAAGTGCCGTGCTGCATGTCCAGCGTTCCGTTCCATTCAGAGATGAAACTGTCTTGCCTCTGCTAAGCGTGCAGACCGCACCATCGTGGCGCATACACTATGGCAGTTTGGGTAGGAGCATGCATATTTTCAGTAGAGAAAATCACTATGAATTGGAAAAAAAACATTTTGAGGAAAACAAAAAAAAAAATCAAGAGCACCGCCAAGGAAAGGATGCAACGGCCCTTCTCTCTCTCCATCTCAAATGAATGCCTCGCCGCGACATCCATTGGGCGCTGCCCATCCACGATCGGATATCGGAGCTTAAAAAGGCTCCACTTTAAAAACTCACCATTCATCATCTCATCATCTCATCATCTGTCTCATGTTTCATGTCTCATCTCATCAACACCACAAGTCGCACAACCACACATCACCAGCACCATCACCATCACGCACTAAACACCAAACTCACAGCAACACTCGCGCTCGCGCAACAATTTAATTCCCACTTACCCTCGACAAAAACACCCATCCACTCACCCACACACACACACCCATGAAAATCCGCACCTCAACGCGCTCCCGCAAACCACCCCCCAAAACCTACTCCTTCCAAAGCAGCTCCCCCTCCGCCTCACCACCTCCATCCCCTCCTCCTACTGCTGCTGCTGCTCCTCGTCGCCGCGTCCGCCGCCGGTCCTCCTCCTTTACAGCCCCCGACTCGGCACCAGATACGCCCCTCGTCCAAGACCAAGACCACGATGAAGACCAAGACGAGAAAACACCCTCGTCTCACCCCACACGGCCCTCCGCCCGCCGTGCCAAGAAAAAGACACCCACGGCACCTGCCTCCACCGGCAAGATAAACCCCCCCGCAGGAACATACCTGGACGTCGAGTCCGTCACGACAGACACCCATTTAAAGGGGTACACGGGCCCCTACGACCGGAGCATGCGCGGCCAAACCCTCATCTCGACATGGTATGGTCCAGATCCGGAGGCCATACGCGTTCTGCAGGGACTGCTAAATCGGTGGATGGCGTGGACGGTATTGCCGCCAAAATGGGTTGCTCCGATGGAGGGGGACGGTGATGATGACGGTGCATGTGCTTCCTCTGCAAGGAGATCAAAGACGGCAGGTTTGTTTGCCAACGGAGACAGAAGAGGCGCTTTTCCAGAATATCCTCATCATCAACAACAGCAACAACAACAACCACGATACATTCCCCTCTACGGCTCAGCAAGACAACCCTTCGAGCAGCCCCATCTAGGAATACGACTCCTCATGGGCCCATCCTCTCCATCTCCAGATCCAGATCCAGATCCAAATAACCCGCCGCACCACCACCACCACCACCCCCACGAATGGACCATGTACCCCGGCGACGCCCACCCCCTCACCCAATCCTGGCTCCCCTACCATGAAGACCCTTCGCCCAACAAACTCCCAACAGGATGGATCCTCGACGCAGGCGGCCTCGTCACCAGCATGGACTGGTCTCCCCAGCCGCGTGGTCATCCCCCGCAGACGCAGCTCCTCGCCCTGGCGGTGATCCCCCACGCCGATCAACAGAATTACCATTACGAGTCTGAGCATCAGCGTCCGGGCTTTCACGCACACGGCACGGTGCAGGTATGGGCGCTGGAGGGCCTGGAGACGGAGACGGAGACGGAGGAGCAGAAGCAGGACGGGGCGGTGCGGCCGTCGCTGCGGCCGCCGAGGCTGACAAGGACGATTTGTATGGATTTTGGGCGCATCACCCGCGTGAGGTGGTGTCCTTGGGTGGGCGGGACGGATACGTATTCTGACGGGCAGCAGTGCATGGCGGTGCTGTGTGGGGATGGGAGGGTTTGTGTGGTGGTGAATGAGGAGGGGGGGGAAGCATCATTTGGTAAGGGTTATATTTCTTTCTGTCCTTCACATACACTGTTATTTCTTTCCCCAAAAAAAAAAGTGTGAATGCATCTCTCTCTCTATGTATATGTGTGTGTGTGTGTGTGTGTCTGTCCATGTGCTTCTAGAAATTACTCTTCTACTCGCCAGATGCTAACAACATCCAGACTACATCGCCCACACCGAGGCCACCCTCCTGCTTGAAAATGAAGCCAGTGTCAAGGCCACGGCCATGGCGTGGGCCACGCCCAACAGACTCGTTGTTGGCTATTCCGACGGCTCTGTTGCCTTGTGGTCCATCTATCCGTGCTTTCTCATCTCCCGACAACCCGTCCATCACAGTCTGGTTGTCGACCTGGCCACTGGTTATCCCTCGCAGCCCTTCCTGGTAGCATCGACCCCCGTGGGAGGCGTGACCAAGCTGGTCGACCTGAGCCGTCCCACATTCGAGACCACAGAGGTGCAAACCAACGCAGTGAGCTGGCAGCCCAACATGCTGGCATACAGCCATCACCTCCAGGGCTTCTACTCCGTATATCCGTCCGCCAATGCACTCAACACCATGGTTTCCTTCTTGCACCAGCGCTTCTTCCCCCTTGTGCGCAGAGTCTTTGTCGGCGACAGCTACAACTCCAGTCTGGCTGTCGGACAAACCCATCCCTTCTTGCTGATAGGCTCCACCGACGGGTCGCTATGGTCCCTCAACCCACAGTGTGAGCTGTTCAACAGTCGTCGCGGGCCGACCGACCGCCTCCGAGTCTTCCAACATGAGCATCGATCCAAAGAGCTGTTCCCTCCTGGTTCCCCTGCCTCGGAGCGAGGTGTCTCGAGATTTCTCCACGGATTTGCCGTGGAAAAGGGTCGACGGCCCAAAGCCGAGGTAAAACCGCAGCCCGCCAAGAAGCAAAAGAGACCGAAAAAGGCCGACGTGGGCGCTGTTGAAGGCATAGACGATGATGATGACGAGGAGGCAGCTAGTGTCATGGACCCCACCCGAGGCATTGTGTATGAGCCTCTGTCGAGGATCACGTCGATAGAGTGGAACCCAAATCCGAACTTTGGGTGCTGGGCGGCTGCCGCCACCGCGAGCGGTCTAGTGAGGATCATGGACCTTGGATTGGACAACGTGCCCGGTTGAAAAGGTGGCCAACTCCTCGTGAAAAAAGCGACGACGATGATGATGATAATGACGAATAGGAATACCGACATGTTATGGTGAAAATGCTCATTTCAAGAGGCACACTGCGCGTGGCCCAGAGCATGGTGGTTGTCAAACGCCTTTGACATGCCGTAAAAGTGCGTCGCAGCAGCCAAGAGAACAAACATGTGGAAGATCTGGTGCGAGCTGCCCCAGATGTCGAACGAGCCTGGAGAGCTGCGTTCCGGCCAGCGCATCTAATGACGTTGTGTTTTATTAGTGGTCGTCTTCTCATCCGCATCCATTGGCACCTAATCCCGGGAAAATAGAGACAGGATGGGGAGAGAAAAAAGGGGGCGCAAGAACGATGGAATCACACAACATACGGCGTATAAAACAGCGCCCAAGATATACATGCCCCCTTGAGCAATCACCCAGCTGATGCTCATGCGATGCTCGAGTCCCGAATATCCATATATGGACATGCCATGGATGACCGGTACGACGCCAGAGAGGCCCAACCCGATGAACATGCTCGCTCGATAAGCACGCCACTCGGGAGTGCGAAAGCGCTCAACCCAGGAAACGATGCCGCATCCAGCACCCAGACTACAGATCTAGTGCATTAAAAAAGAAAAAAGAAATTAGTGTCATTCTTCTTTTCCTTAAAAAAAGTACCAAGCGTGTTCGCAATGCATTCTCAACTCACCAAGTAGAGATATGTTGACATCAACAAAGGTTTGCAATAGAAGCCATAATACATGGCAGGCACATAACTGCCCACAATCAGTGCCACAATGCCCGTATAATCCAACTTATTCCCCCATTTCGCCACAGCCTGGCTATGGTCCACCAGCGCGTGATACGTTGCGCTCATGCCCAAACACAGAACAGCACCGGTGAAGAAGCAGGCAAAGACAAGGACATCCGACGCGGTGGCCTCCTCGTATCGCGGATGGATTACGTAGTACACATAGACGGCGCACGCGGCGGCTAGCAGCGCCCCAAGAAGGTGAGACCAGATATTGACGGACTCATTGTGCAGGTAGAACAGAGACTGAAACGAGTGCGTATAGGAGGCGCGGATCTGGCGGTATCCAGAATGGATGAATGCGTTGTCGCGGCGCCAGGCGGGAAGATCGTCCCAGAGAAGAAGCAGTCTAGATTCTGCTTTTGCAGGGAGCGACTGAACGGCGGTGAGTATCGATTTGGGCTCGCTGGTAGTTGTCGCCGTTGTTGTCTTCGCTGCCGAGGACGAGGAGCGTCGATGACGGATACCATGAGCTTGTGCTTGCAACACGGGCATGTTGCAAGATGGAAGTATTGTATCTTTTGAGTGGTTTCAAGTCGGCTCAGGCCCTTTATGCTGCACGGCAAGACAGAATGAATTATACTTTGAAGCCCCCGGGAAAGATGCTTCTCAGTCAATTCGTCGCATGTTGGATTGGGACCGAAATTGTTGGGACCGACACGTGCATGTGCGCGAGAGGGAAGGAGCCAGCCAGCTGGAGCGGGCCAGGCCGGACCTGGTGCCTGCATCCAGCAGACTGGTTCGTCCGCCAAGCTGAGCGGCAGGCGCGACTCAATAATTGCCGTCACTGGTATTGCCCTGCACGTAACCACACGCAAAGGTGAGCAGCATCCATTGGATGCTTTGCCCTTTTTTCCCTTTTGATGATTTTATTCCCAATTCTTCATTTCATAGCTGGTGAAAGATGGAAAGAAACAAGCTGAGCGCATCAACCCTCATGTTTTCTGCAGCCTCGAATAAGTAGACCAGAGTCACTAGACGTCAGCCTTGATTAAGACCTGGTGACTAGGACTTTGAGTAGGACAGTCTTTGGGCTGTGAAGCTAGTCCCAAAACAGAATACACCCCCACCATGCCTTTGCTGCCCCTCGTCCCGGCCGACCGTTCTGAATTCCCTCTGGCAAATTCCTGCCTGGCGATGGATTTTCCCTTTTCCCTAAATTTCTTTCATCCACCCAAACGCCCGAGCGACGCAGAACAACACACCAGTCCAGCAATCAATATCGCCAGGGAAAGGCAGACTCCTACAGCGAACGACTTGTTGATTTGGACTCCCTCCCAACTTTAGTTGCGCATCGCATCCAAGAACAGTCTTCAGCATGGGCGGCCAGAACAGACAGAGTGAGTGCGCAGAGTGCAATGTCCAAATCTACGGGGGATTTGTCGCCTCGTCTTGGAAATGTCTGGCCCATTCACCAGATTTCTCATGAGCAGATGCAGACAGACAATACTCTCCCTCTCTGTTTCCCTTGAAGAAGGAGAAGTAGACGAATAAGACCATGAAATATTAACACATATACTACATGACAGACGGCACTGCGGCGCCTTTGAAAAAGGCCAAAGACAAGAACAACGTCGACCGACGAGGCGTAACTCCAGATGAGGATGATATGAGGGCCCAGGAGGCGAGGAAGAAGGGTTTGTTGAATCAAAATCTTAGCACTACCCCGTACTTGATGAATGGAACTCAAAATTCGGACTCGATCTCGATCTCTCAGCTGACCGCTGTTGTTTTGCTCATTAGCCGAAGCTCAAAGAAAAGAAATGGCCAAACAGATTGCTGGGAAGAAGGGGCCATTGAACACTGGTTCTCAGGGGATTAAGAAGAGCGGCAAGAAATAGAAGAAACAGTCCAGGAGCACTGTTCATGTTCACATTATATTCGGCTTTGTGGGTGCAGTTGATGTTGCGCATGCGGATTTGATACTCATTTAGATAGTTTGGTGTCCTTGTTTGTTCTTGACCATGTTGCACCTGTCCGTTCTTGTCCGTTTACGTCATGTTCCGTGATCTACCACCATTTGACGATATTTCAACATCCCCTTTTTAGCAGCGTATCCTGTGCCAGGGATTCCAGGGGTCAATATTTGCATGATAAACAAATCCGCTCCTCTCGTTGATCCTGATCAATTGTCAGGGTTCCGCGCAGCTGCATCGTCCATGTTGATCCATTTTTTAGCCTTGCATCATGTAAGAACCGGAGCTCCCCTCGATACAGCCTTCTGCATAAGGTATTCTTGAAAAGCCCATTTAGAGACTGCACAAGTCCGTAGGTTCATCAACTTGTTTAGGTGGTTTTGATACTTATGTTGACATCGAGACTCGTCAATATTGAACTGTCCAGACTCCTACGGGGATGCCCCACGGATGCCCATGTCTGACTACGAAACCGAGTTGAGGCAAGCACGACCGACTGTGGAACCGGACTGTGGGGTGGACTGGAGCTGATTGCCGAGTGGTTATGTAATCACTACGCGGCACCGACTTCTCCACCATAACATGCTGCAATGGGGAATCTACTCCTCACGATGATTGACGCTCAATCCTTCCCGCTTTGAAGCATCCAACGCTGTGCTGCACGGCATCGCTTATTATCGTTGCTCTCTCTCAAAGTCAAGGCTTCCTCGTTGTCTTTGGAAATTTCGCTCACGCCCAGCGAACAAAAAAAAAACCAATGACCCTGGCCTAGACGAGTCAACGCTGATCTGGTTGGACTCTTTCTCTGCTTGCGCGCTGGAATTTTTTTTTTCCTGATCGTTTTACTGACCCTGTTTATTTTTCTCTTTTCCATCTGTTAGGGTCCTTTCCAGGATCTTGCACACATATAAGATGACATTCAGCTCGGATGAGGGCGAAATTATTGAAGGTGGAACTGGGGATTTGAAGGCAACTTCACTCACTCGCCATTCAGGAAACGGTATTGACCGTCGAGATAGAAACCGAAGTAGACATTCGTCTCCAGATCACGATACTGCTTCCAAATACAGCAGCTCTTCCCGCCGAAGCCGCTCGCCCCGCGGTCATAAACGCACGCACGACGACAAAGACACGTATGGCCGTGGACGCGACCGCGACTCGAGGCACGTTCGGACTCGCTACGATGATCCTCGCAGGGATGATTATCGGAGGCCGCGCATCTCATATGATGACCTAGATCGACCGAATCCTTACTCGTCTTATTCTGGCAACTCCGATCGTCGGCGACTGAATGGTGAACACGAACAAGGTGTGGACCGCCCTCACGGTGGCGATCGTGGCCGCTATGCGGAAAGAGAAACGACACGATATTATAATGAAGGACAATCTCGGCCTCGAAGTCGCTCGCCATATTCGCGCAGTCACAATCAATTCGGAAGGTCAGATGCCGCAAGGTCCAGACGGGAGGGATATTACGATGAGCGAGATCAGGCCAAGACGCTTCTGTACGATGATGATGACCAGCGTTCGGAGCCAAGACATGGCCAATTAGGTAATCGCTCGCTTGTAGGAAATAAGTCCCATGCCCGTGATTCTCTCTCTGACCGACACAAAACTGCTGCCAAAAATGACAGAAGTCAGAATAACCACGTCAGACAGCCGGAGTCGAAGCTTGAGCCTGAGCCTGAACCTGAACCAGACTACGAAGAGCCGCCACAGATTGACGAAGATGCAGAAATTGAACGGCGACGACGGCGCCGCGAGGAGCTTCTTGCAAAATCTAGCTCTGCCACTCCTCTACTTCTTCACGCTGTGGGTGCAGCTACCGACAAAGCCGCCCGTGTGGCATCACCGGCGTCGACCCAGCCGGACACTCCTCACAAGACGTCGTTTAATGGAGAGACACCACGGACACCTCACTCTTGTATGTCAGCCCTATTTTATTCAATCTCTAACATATTTTCGTAATTGGCCAAAGCTTACTTTTTTTTTGGTCCGAATAGATCTCGCGTCGCCTCATTCGCCGGGACCGTCACCTGGTGGACTCGACATACTCACAGATAAAGACTTGATGAACAAACACAATGAAGATCAAGGCGATGATGATGACGACGGTCCTTCGGCTGCCAACTATGACCCGACGGCGGATATGAAAGAAGACGAGCGTCGACACGAGCTCAGACATGGCCATAGCGTCCTGCATGGTGAGAGCATAACAGAGACGATTGAACCCAAGAACGAAGACGCGCAGACGAATGCAGTTCCCGAAACAGCCACCAAACCTTCAGATGCGGATGATGAGGATGACTTTGACATGTTTGCCGACGATATCGATGTGGACAAATATGCAAGCAAGCACACCGCGGCGGTTGAGGGAGTGGCAAGAGCAGGAGCAGCAGGAGGGGGAGGAGCAGCGGCAGCGGCGCCAGACGCAGAGGGCGCGCAAGCAGATGATAAAGGCGGTATTCTTGAAGGTGACGACAAGGACGGCTACTACAAGATCAGGATCGGTG
Organism: Claviceps digitariae; assembly: GCA_018360205.1. Taxonomy (NCBI): domain Eukaryota; kingdom Fungi; phylum Ascomycota; class Sordariomycetes; order Hypocreales; family Clavicipitaceae; genus Claviceps; species Claviceps digitariae. The sequence goes on along the minus strand of SRPT01000346.1, from coordinate 5,086 downwards.
AGGTTCTCAATGGTCGTTACCAGATCCAAGCCACTCTTGGACGAGGCATGTTTTCAGGGGTTGTTCGAGCAGTTGACATTTCCTCCAAGCAAATAGTTGCCATCAAAATGATGCGAAACAACGACGCGCTACGCAAGGGAGGATACACAGAGATTGCGATTCTGCAAAAGCTCAACGATGCGGATCCAGAAAACCGGAAACACATTGTCAAGTTTGAGCGGCATTTTGATTACAAGGGGCACTTGTGCATGGCCTTTGAGAACCTGAGCATGAACTTGCGAGAGGTGTTGCGAAAATTTGGCAACAACGTCGGCATCAACCTCGCAGCGACGAGAACCTATGCGTACCAAATCTTTGTCGCTTTAGCCCACATGCGCAAGTGCAGCATCATCCATGCCGATCTCAAGCCCGACAACATCTTGGTCAACGAGCAGCGCAACGTCCTCAAGATTTGCGACTTGGGTACAGCCATTGATCGATCAGACGCTGCCACGGCGCACAACCAAATCACGCCGTATCTTGTCAGTCGGTTTTACCGAGCGCCCGAGATTATTCTCGGAATGCCGTACGACTATGGGGTAGACATGTGGTCCATTGGATGTACACTGTACGAACTGTACACGGGGAAGATTCTGTTCACCGGCGATAGCAACAATCAGATGCTCAAGGCCATCATGGAGATTCGGGGTCGTTTTACACCCAAACTCTTTCGACGGGGTCAGCTTTCGGGGGCGCATTTTGATGAACAGGGTCATTTTGTGAGTGTTGAGAGAGACAAGGTCTTGGGAAAGGTACGTAATTTGTTTGGCGCAATTTTTTCACTTTGTTGTTAATTTATTTTTTTATTTTTTTTTTTTTTTTTGGGTTTCTTCTTCTTATTTCTCACCTTGCAACTCCTTTTTTCCCCATATGTGTGAGAAGCGTCGTGCGGGTAGACAGACACATGCAGGGGCCCCAAAACACGTCGTTCATGTTTTACCTCGTTATTTTTTAGCTATTTTATTTTTGCCGCGGTGTATAATGACACTATGAAATCTTACTGGGGCATGGTTGGCGAATGTGCTGTGGGCCGGTTGTTTGCTTTCAGAGTGAGGCGTTCTTTGGGTTTGATTGTGAAGAGCCACAGCCGCATGCATATGAGGACACGCAGCATGCAGACTCTCTTTCGGAGAGTCATGTTGGGAAGACGTCGCACACAGGCCGCAGTCAAGGCCGGCGCAAAAAGCGCAAACGGGAATCTCTGGGATGGCAGGCCTGAAACCGGTGCTTTTCGTTGTTTTTTTTTCTTTTGGCTTTTTTTTTTTCAGCTTTTGCATCAAAAGTACCATGCCTTGCACATGTTTAGCACACTCGACCACGACGCCCCATGCAGCCGAAAGCTAACCAAGACATGTGTGCATCAATAGACCGCGGTGAGAACAATGGCTGTCATAAAGCCAACACGCGACCTTCGCACTCGCCTCAACGCCGCATCGACAGGGATGAATGACGTGGAAGCACGACATCTCAACCACTTTATCGATTTGCTGGAGCAGTGTCTGGCTCTGAATCCGGACAAGAGAATTACAGCGAGCGACGCGCTCAAGCATCCGTTTTTTACGTCCAAGACGATGACGTCTAATGGGAGGCGATGATTGAGTTTCGGGGGTATATCACGTCAACTTTCTTTTCGAGTCGACTGGCTTTACTTTGGAATCTAGTTGATCGATCCGCATGTTTGTCTCACCTAGTATCAAGTCTGTCTGGCGTTCTGGAGTACAATTCACGGAGGACGTTTGTATCTAAGAATAAGAAGGGAAAAGAAAAAAATGCATCCACGTGCATAAAGCGATGGTACAGCAGTCCAAGTCGTCGAGCCAACAATCTAGGTCAGAAATTTTGTCCACAGTCTGCGTCTTGCGAAGAACCATACCAAAACTTGTCGACGAGACATATAATCATGATGATTGCTGAACGCGACAACAGACAGAATGCTGCCTACCCCCAATGTCAGCAAACCGCTCAAACAAAGCCCCGTCCACTCAATGTATGCATCTCACCAAAAACAAAAACATTCCAACCTGCCGTCTGCCGCCCTGCCATCCTGGACCGCTCCTCCGTGCCACCGCTCCTCCGTGCCACCGCGCACCCAATCCCACCCCCCCTTGGATACCCTATCGCGCTGCAGCAAAACCGTGGCCGAGGATATAAACAGTTACGGTGTGGAGTGTGTCATGTTCCAGGCGGTAAAGCAAGTCCGCGGACTGGTATGAAGTGCGTTGTTGTTTGGGGGTCTGAAAAGCGGAGTTGTGGTCTTGACTTGGGGATGTATGCTGGTTGTCTATTCTGTGCTGTTGCTTTGCTATGTAGTCTTGTTTTATTCATGGGTGTTTTATTATATTGCACAGGGGGGTGTTGTAGAAACGTAATGAAATGATATAAATGGAGTTTTTTCCTGCTGTAGTTTGTCTTTTTGCATTAATAGGAGGCGCATGTATATCATGCCCTTAATGATGCAGTTCTTGTGATTTCACGCCTAGTTTCTCCTGTCTTTATAAACAGAAGTTGCATTTTGTTAATATAACCTCTACATGCATTTTCTTTGAATTCTGTTCTTCTGTACTCTTTCATCTATATCACCAAGGGCGTATTGCATTATCCTGAGGAATAGAGTACATGCCCTTATTCACCTCCTTCATTCTTTCCTTCTTTTATTATTATTTCTTAACATTTTACTATTTCTTATTTTCGCCTTCTCTATAAAGACACATCAACATCGTATCCTTGTTCTTTTTTTTCTCTGTCGCTCTTTGCTTGTTCCGAGGATATACATCTTCATCTACGCATAAATACATGGCCGTTTTTGTCTCCTTCTCTCCTCTTTTTTTTTTCTGCTTTCTGCTTCTTTGTGTTCTGTCCGTCTTTACTGTTTCTTATTTATTACTGTACGAGACGTTTTATGCATATTCAAAATCACACTCTTTTCTTGTACTCTCCCTTTCTTTTTTTTCTTTTTTCCTACGCTCTTGTTCTCATGGGCGGGTATGTGCATTTTCATTCAAATACAAGCATACGTGTGTAGCTTTTCTTTTCTTTTCTTTTTTTCTTTGTGTAGCCTTTTTTTCTGCTCCTCTATTTTCTGTGCTCTTCACACTCTTTCTTGGTCGTGTCGCTGTGATATACATACATTCCTTGTATACCAAAAATCGTCTTGTTCTCGCTACGTCATTCTTCTCACCACGCGACTTCACATGTCTGGTATACAGAACATGCGGTCGATTCTGCTACGCTTTTCTCTGGTTCTGCCTCGCCATCTACATCAGACTCCTGTATCTCGTTCCTAAATCACAAATACCTAGTCTTTTCTGCTTCCTTGTATTCATGCTCAGCACGACGCGGCTAGGTTAGACATCTCGGTTCAACCTGGGATACAGCTGCTGTGAAATACATGCTATGCTCCTCTAAAATACATGCTTTGCTCCTCTAAAATACATGCCTTGCTCCTCTAAAACACATAATTTACTCCTCTAACATGCTTGCTCCTCTAAAATACATGCCTTGCTCCTCTAAAACACATAATTTACTCCTCCAACATGCTTGCTCCTCTAAAATGCTTTGCTGCTGTGAAACACATGCAGTGTGAATGGTACGTACAGACGCGGGAGCAAGTATCAGGCCATCATGTCCATTGGGCAACACGGGACGCAGAAACTACGTGTGTACATGAACAGACCGAAGAGGTGAATGGCAGGTAGTGGTTTCGCAGGTTGGAAGCTGTGCGACCTGTGTGCATTGTGTTTGACGGCGCAGAAGGGAGATGGTTATATTCATGGTTATATAATTGCCTACTTGGGGAGGCATATATGTAGATACATGCACTTGTATAAGTATGGATATCCATACATTGAGTCCATGGCCTTTTATGCGCACGGCAAGTCAAGAGTCATCGCACATGTTTGGCCAGCAGCAAAAGTCGCGCGGCAGATGGGCCAGGGACGGACAAACGGACCGGCAGATGGTGTGTTGGTGCCCAAAATGGTGATGCAGTCATGACGGAAGCTTGCCGTTCTGGAAAGCCGTGATGCAACAGTCTTTTGAGTTTATTAAACCAGGCGGCGTTCCGGATTGAGAATGTAATGGTAAACTGAGGCATTTACTACGCAGTGCCCGCAAAGCACGTTGAAGAACAAAGGATTGCTGTCACTTTTTCTCCCTCTTGTTCCTCTTTCTTTTAATTTCAGGGCCGCAGCGCCAGGACCAAGCATTGACTGCCAACTGCATCACATCACATCCCATCCTTTGTTACGGTGGTTCTCATGCGCCGAGGAGATGACCGGTTGGTCTTGTGTGCCACCGGGGCTGCTTCACCAACGCAGATGCGGCGGTGGCATCATGGCAGTCACTGGAATTCCCCGCCCCTGTGGCGTTATCCAGATGAATTGCCCTGATGAGAAAATACTGCGGTGCAACCAACCGACGGGCTCGAGCTTGCCGAAACGTAAATCAGCGACGTGTGTTGTGTACAAGTGGTATTGGTTGTATTGTTCTCTGCCCCCTCCCCCCTAAAAACAAAAGGTAGGGGTCCGAATGATCGATTGGGATCGGCGGTCGTCGAGATTTGCGGGTAAAACAAGAAACGGCGGAAAGGGTTAAAACAAAGGGAAAAAGGAAAAAGCAGGATTCATGGAAAAAAAAAAGTAACACGGCGAAGGGGCAGGAAACGAGGGCGGGAAGTCATGGTCGCATGGCACATGTACATTACACATGGGGACCAGGGATAACTTCAAGGGGTCCGAGACACGGTTATTTGTCCCTTGTATGTGTATGTATTTGCACACATGGACTGACGGATTGCGTCAAGTGTTGTAACTTTGTTCTCGCTCAGGATGCTCGTAGATCGTTATTCAAGCTCCAACGTGTGTGTCGTTGACGGGCTTGCGCAGCCGTGCTCGGCATCGGACGTGGGATGCTTGGTGGTCATGTCAGCTCAGGTGGTCGGGTTTCGGATTTTCGGATTTTCGGATTTTCGGATCATTCGCTTGGTGCGCGAAGGCGGTGCCTTTTTTTTTTTTTTTTTTTTTTTTTTTTTTTTTTTTTTTTTTTTTTT
>SRPT01000345.1:0-30808 GCA_018360205.1 Claviceps digitariae | reverse complement strand
AAAAAAAAAAAAAAAAAAAAAAAAAAATCCCCGGGCGCCGTTTCCCCTCCCGGCGGGGAATTAGTCATTTCTTATTTCTTATTTATCAAAAAAGGGGGCGGAGATTGAAGAAGAAGAAAAAAAAAATGCCAAAGGGGGGGAAAGAAAGGAAAATAAGCTCACCTCCTGCGCAGCCCATTGCCTTGCCAAACGTGTGCACCCGCGCCCATATCCGCTCCTCGAGTTCCAGCCCGCTCACCAGGCCGCGACCTCTTTCGCCCATCCACCCCGTCGAGTGAGCCTCATCGACAATGATGTGGCCGTTGCCATGGGGCAGACAGGTCTCGACACAGTCGACCAGAGCCTGTAGCGGAGCGACGTCGCCGTCCATGCTATAGACTGCCTCGACGGCGACGAAAATGTTTCGTCTTGTTCCTCTTCCTCTTCCCCTTCTCTTCTTGTTTATCGTCGTCGTCGGCGTCGTCGTCGTATTGCTGTCCTTGCTGCGAGCTAACCTGTCAATGACCTCTCCGCTCGCGTCGTCGTCGTCGTCTTCTTCCTCCCCCTCCCCCCACTCCAACCCCTCCAATACCTCCTCCAAGCTCGGCAACCCGGCGGCTGGCAACTCCCCCCGCTGGCCTCGCCCATTCGGTCCATCCGCTCTCCTCACGCAATTATGCGCAAAGGCAACGCCCTCCGCTCTGCTCAGCCGTATCCCATCATGCACACTTGCGTGGATCAGCTCATCGTAGACCACCACGTCGCCCCTCTGCGGCGCACAGCTAAACAGCCCCGTGTTGGCCTCGAAGCCCGAATTGAAGAGCAATGCTGCTGGCGCGCCGTGGAAAGCTGCAATCTCGCGCTCCAGGTCTTCTGCGAGGGGGGAATTGCCGTCCAGGAGGCGCGAGCCGCATGAACCGAGGGAGAAGGCATGCTGGGAGGAGGAGGACGGAGAGGAGGACGCTTGCGCAAGACGCGCGAGGTACTGTTCCTTGATGGCCGGGTGTGTGGAGAGAGAGAGGTAGCCGTTGGAGGAGAAGTCGACGGTGCCGGGTTCGCGGAGGGTGAGTGTGCGGAAGCGGTTATGGCTCTTGCGGCGGGTGAGCAGGTCGGAGAAGGTTTGGTCGAGCGACGATGAGGCTGGGAATGGTGGGTTGGTCATGATGGTGGGAGATGGAGAGGACGGACTGGGTGATGTGAAGTTGGTAGTTTCACTCGAGCCCTGGTGGTTGCAGTCAAGCTCTCAGGAGGAGCTTTGTAAGTACCTAGGTATGTAGGTAGGCTAGCCTATGGGGGTCTGGTCGGAATTGAAACTTGAAACGTGAAATGAAATGACATATGGATGGCTGCGTGGTCTTCGATGGGGGCGTAGGTGTAGCTTGGACAGGAAAGATGCAATTGGAATGGTGGCCAGCCAGCAACTGCGTCGCCATGCCTCGACTGCATAGCATTCATCTAGGCGTGTTTTCATTCTTTTCATTCTTTTCATTCTGCTTCGATTTACTTTTTTCCCCCTCCCCTTTCCCTTTTTCCCGCTTTCCCCCGAAAATGCCTCTGTCTAATGCTGGGATTGATGATGCCACGCATGCGGTTCCACTCGTCTGCGGGCCCCAACAAAAAAGACATGGCCGCTTCCACTTTGCTTGCTTTCTTGAGCAAGTTATGTTATCAATCGGCTTCACCGCCCGCCTTCATTGAATCCTCCCCTCGGAGCATGCTCTGGGGCACGGTCTGGAGCATCACAACCTTTCCAGACTCGCGATGAAGGATTCGCCGCTGGCCTCGCTGCTGTGGCGCTCCCTCCGCGTGTACCAAGTCTTTGGGGCCAACACGGACGTTGGCAAGACCGTCTTCACCACCTTGCTGGCCCGGACTGCCCAGAAGAACTGGCGGCATGAGCATGTGGCGTTTCTGAAGCCCGTGTCTACGGGTGCCGAGGACGAAGCTGATGATCGGTGTGAGTGGCTTTTTGTTTTGTCCATGTCCATGTACATGTTACCGTTTGTTGCTTCCCAAGTGGCTGGCGCAGCTTTCGCTAACGAATCGGACGGCAGATGAATTTCTCATTTCTGTTTTATTATACTTTATTGAGGCTCTTGAACTCCAAAAATATGGATATGGACCAAGATTTAGAAAGCAAGAAATTTTTTTTCCAATGTATAATTAACGCCTGCCCATGCTGCGAAACAGACACATGGCTCGCTTCGCTCCTGGCGTATCTCGCAGCACCTTGTATCAATACGACATTCCGTGCAGCCCACACACTGCAGCTCTAGCTTCGGGGAGAGTATGTTTTTTCTTGACGTTTCCTCATGTCGAGAAGAGACGAAAAGAGGAAAGAAGGATAAATAAAAGATCAACTCCCCCAGACGAGATATAACGTATTAGCTACCTCCGTGGGCTGGACTAACTTGTGAACTTCCCTCCCAACCCCCCCTTGACAGCCCATCCCATCCGATGATGCTCTCCTGGCCAAATGCCGTGCCTTTGCCGCTCAATGCGCTGCCGCCGCCAGCAGCAGCAGCAGCAACAATGGCTGGCTGTTCATGGAAACGGCCGGCGGCGTCCATTCTCCCGGCCCATCGGGCCACAAGACCCAAGCAGACTTGTACATACCCCTGAGAGCGTCGACACTGCTCGTGGGCGACGGCCGTCTGGGCGGCATATCTCAAACCATCGCAGCATTCGAGTCCCTCCGGATCCGTGGTTACGACGTCGAGGCGGTGCTTCTCTTCCAGAATCCCCGGTATGAGAACGAGCGCTTTCTAGCCGAGTATTTCATGAAGAACTACCAGATTCCCGTGAGTAGTGTGGCGGAACCGCCGAGGCGGGATGGGGATAATCCACAGAGGGACGAGGAAGCCATGCGCAAGTACTATGAGCAGAGGGAGTGTGAAGACGTTGCCGGCCGGGTGTTGGAGTCGTTGCACGGCAACCACCAGAGACGGCTGTCCGAGTTGGACTCGATGGCGTCGAGGGCGAGTCAGTCTATTTGGTATCCCTTTACGCAACAGAGTCTGGTTGGGCCTGGGGATATTATGACGATTGACTCTGCACATGGGGACTACTTTCAAACGCTGGCGCCTCAACCTCCGGTCCGGGATAATGTCAACATCAATAGCAACAGCAACAACAACACCACCACCACCACCTGCGAAGAAACCCCTCCTCCCGTCCTGCGAGCGTCCTTCGATGCCTCCGCCTCATGGTGGACTCAAGGACTCGGCCACTCCAACCCCAAACTCACCCTCGCAGCCGCCCATGCCGCCGGCCGATACGGCCACGTCATGTTCGCCTCGGCCATCCATCAACCCGCCATACGCCTCGCCGAGACCCTGCTCAAGGGCATGCAGAACCCCCGCCTCCGCCGCGTCTTTTACTCCGACAATGGCAGCACGGGCACCGAAGTCGCCGTCAAGATGGGCCTTCGCGCAGCACGCACACGCTACGGCTGGGACGCTCGTCAAAAGCTGCACATTCTGGGCCTCAAGGGCGCCTATCACGGCGACACAATAGGGGCCATGGACTGCGCCGACCCGGGCATATACAACGAGAAGATTGAGTGGTACGAGGGCAAAGGTCATTGGTTGGACTATCCGACTGTGCTGTGCAGAGATGGGAAATGGACCGTCACGGCCATGGCTTCGGATGAATATGAGAACAAGGGGAACCAGAATAGCCTCACCGTCGCCGAGAGTCTTGGCTGTTTTCCCGCCCGGACTTACGAGACCTTGGATGACATTTTCGACGTGCAGGCCCGAGAGGCAGCTGGGGAACATGTCATGTACGAAAAGTACATTACTTGCACATTGGAGCGTCTGCAAGCCCAGGGCCGTAAATTCGGCGCCCTGATGCTGGAGCCCATCATTCTTGGTGCCGGAGGCATGCAATTCGTGTACGTAGCCACCCAGCAGAACCTGCAAATAAAACCGCCTCTACTCCATGAACTTCACTCACTAACATTCCGTCTCTTGTTTTCATTTATGGACAAACCACAGCGATCCCCTCTTTCAACGCACGCTTGTCAAAACGGTCCGCCAATCTCCTCGTCTCTTCGGCACACCCACCCAAACCGCAGCCTCACAGGATAATAACCCCAGCAACGACACGAACAACAACTGGTCAGGTCTTCCCGTCATCTTCGACGAAGTCTTCACGGGCCTGTACCGCCTCGGCCGCCTTACCCCCTCCTCCTTCCTAGGCGTCCACCCCGACATTTCTGTCCATGCCAAGCTCCTCACGGGGGGTCTCCTCCCGCTCTGCGCAACACTCGCCTCGGAGAGCATTTTCAATGTGTTCCTCAGCCCCGACAAGACGGACGCGCTGCTCCACGGACACAGCTACACCGCCCACCCCATCGGGTGTCAGGTTGCACTGGAATCACTCCTCCAAATGCAGGAGCTGGAACGGGACGGCGCGTGGGACTGGGCCAAAGCACAAGGGTGGACATCCCAGCAGCAGCAGGAGGCGGAACAGCAACAAGCACAAGGAGAAGACAAAGAAGAGCAGAAGCCTACCGGTCAACACGTCTGGTCCACATGGCCCCGTCCCTTCGTAGAACATCTCTCTCGCCTCACCGACCACGTCACCGGGGTATGGGCCCTAGGCAGCGTCCTAGCCATCCACCTCAAAGACTTATCCGGCGCAGGATACGCCAGCACCGCAGCGCTCACCCTTCGAGACACCCTCGCCGCGGGAAGCCCAGGCGGCGAGGCCGGTCCCTGGAACGTACACAGTCGGGTGCTGGGCAATGTGCTGTACATCATGACAAGCCAGGTAACGGGTCAGGACACGGTGAGGCAGCTCTGTGACTTGCTCGTCGAGAGCCTTGGTCGGGGGACGAGGCCATGATGCGCTGCTGCGGAATCAGTGACCAAGGACTGGAAGCATGGGATATGTCAATCGGGTCTGGTTGATTGCGGATGGGATGACGGACTGGGTACTTACTTACATGGACCTCGAGCTTTATTTGCCAGCATCAAGTCTAGAAGGCCTCCGCTAGCTACTAGGTATCTTCTTTAAGTACCCAGCCCTCTTAAAAGATCCTGGGAGGATTCACGGGAACGACTTCCTTCTGTACTCCAAGCACCGTTCCATCCCAACAGGTTCGACATTCCACTGTAGGTCAAAAACATAATCAACCAGAAAAATTTAATAGTAAACATTCTCAGTACATCATTATTCCATTTGATCAAAATCGTGGCACTTTTCCCAATCCCCCAAGGTGATTACAAGGCCTATTAGCTTCATCGAGCACTAAAACGGAAAAAAGAACAATGGAAAAGACTTGCAAGATCCACGCCTCCCCCCTTCCCGACCCCCGACCCCCGACCCAGAAAAAAAAGACTCAAAGAAAAAAGAAAAGAAAGGGGAAGAACGAAGAGAGAATTAAAAATTAAAAAGCCTATTCCATCTGTTTCTGCGTCCACGTGTCTGATCTGATCTATGCATGAAAAAGGATAAATTCCCCGGATCATGAATTAAATTATTAAATTCCCGGAAGCCAAATTTGACATGTCATATCTCCAAATCACAACATATTGAGAAGTAAGATCGAGTCGAATGTCGCTGGGCGCTGTCACCCGGTCACATGACCCCCTTGGCCGGTTCAGCTGTCAGCGAACGCAGCCGGGAGACGCCAACCGCTCAGACTTGTCTGCTATACGGCAAAGTACTTTGATGATGAATGACCTGGCAGTTTCGTGCGCGGCAGGGCAGTACACATCAAGATGGGCGGTTGCTCCCTCTCATCACATGGACCGCGGCTTCGTTCTACCACGACCAGCCGAGAAATTGGCACCGTCATTGACCATGCTCTCGAGCATGCCCTCGGTCCTAAGCAGTCCGCTCAGCCATTCCACCGAGACGGGCACGCCACAGGCGTCGTGATGGCCGTGATGGTGGTGATCGACCTCGTCGCGCTTCTCGTGGTCGTATAAGCTGTTGAGAGGACTAGGTCTCCAGCAGTTGTTCTGGGCGCGACCAGCTCGCAGAGCACATATTTCTCGCTTGGTGCAGTCGTCTCGGCACTTGCTTTCGGCGTTCCAGCCACGGCTCTTGCGAGCCATGTAGTCATCGAAGAGAGCTTCGTTGTTTTTCAACGCCTCTGTGACGTTGTGCCAGAACGAAGGGGATAGCTCAGCGGCGGGATCGGTGACTTGGGGGGTCACGGCGCGGCCGTAGGCCTTCTTGGCGGAGTAGTACTTCTTCCAATTGGGCCCAGAGGTTTGGAAGTTGGGATCATTCATGTCGGCGATGTAGGTGGTGGCGTCCAGGACCGCAAAGGTCTGGGGATCAACGTCGTAGACCCTGAACGCGGGATGGCCGGACGTGGGCGTCAAGGATGGGCAAATGTACGATACGGCCAAGGCCGTGGATGGTAGGCGATTTTTGTAGTTGCTGTAACTGATTTGGAAGTGGTCGGCGTGCGTGTGGCCGAAGAACATGGCCTTGATGGTCTTGGAGTACCGCCTCACGATCTGGGCGAAATAGTTGGACCCGTTGGGCAGAGCGTCACTACTGCCCAGGGGCATGTGCCCTATGATGTAGACGTTCTCTGCGGCCTTTTCCGCCGCGTGGAGCTCCTTGGCCAGCCACAGCAACTGGCCGTCGGGGTCTCGCTGCATTGCCTTTTGGTAGAGAACAAAGTTGTAGCGGTAGTACATGTTTGTGTTGAGGGAGATGATGCGGAGATTGCCCTTGGGGTATTTTGTTGAATAGGCACCCGTGGGTTTGGCATCCAGCAGAGATGAGCTGTTGACCTCGCGGGACCAATGCCTGAAAAGAGTGTCATAGAGCCATTGAGTCTTGTTGCCGAGGATTTGAGGCTCAAAGTTGTTGAGGGGATGGGCTTCGTGGTTACCTGCGGTTCCGTAAACGGTGGGGATGTAGTCGTGCATGGTATCATAGGCATGATCGACTAGATTTCTTGTGTTAGAAAAATTGGCTACATCACTTGGGATTCGGAATGCTTTGAAAAAAGAAAAAGAAAAAAAAAAACAATCCTGAAGGAATTCAAACCTACTTATGTGTTCGTTGTATTTCTGGCTCGTATTGTGCGAGCCATGGTCGACAATGTCTCCCGTGAACATGGCAAAAGCAGCGTCAGGAAACTCCTTCTTGATATACTCGTACATGCTTTTCTCCAGCGTCATGGGCGTGTCACACCTGTGGTCACCAAAGGGACCAGCAGGATGCGCAGTGCCGTTGAGGGAATCCATTTCCGAAGGTCTGCAAAAAAATCACAGGTTGTTATTAGTCCCGGACGCCTGGCCATCATGAGAAACTTCCCACATGGGGATCGAAACGTACCTGCAGCAAATGGGCTTTTTGCACTGGGTGCTGGCACCCTCCTGGTACAGAGGGTCGACATGAACATCCGAGTATTGGATAATCTGAAGTGGCTTCTCTCCACTGACAGCCTTGTATTCCCCAGAGCATGTTTCCAACGGCGGAAAATCCAAGGTCCATTCATCTATGGGCGGCAAATCGCACGATCCAAAGAACGAAGCGCAAAAGTGCAGTGAAGACGGTGATCCGATTTCCATTGTCCGCAGAATGGACGCGATAATGGGAGCTTCGCGCTCCATGGCTCCGTCACAGAACTCTTCGTCATATTTCTATGATTGTAGATGATGAAAGAAAAAAAAAAGAGTCAGTACATTCATCTGAGGCGCAAGGACCATTGAAAAAAAAAGATGGGCGCCAACGAACGGTACTCTTGACGCAGGAACTCTTGGCGGCTGCAATGAAGAAGCTATCGTCGTTTTTGATGAGACGCTTCACTGTTGCAATAAGGTTCTATGAAAGAATTAGCAGGTTCACCCTTATCTCACTTGATGACGTGCCGGATCTCGGCCACCACGACAGGGAAGTGACATTGTGAGTGATATTATGAAGGGGTATTGTCTAGAGTCTCAATGAAAATACCTGGCAATCATCACAAGTCTTCGGAGGCAGGTGTACAGGAGAATCCAGCAGTCCCCTCCGCGTTTCATGCGTCTCCGGGCTTGGGTGGTGACCTTCCGAGGACTGTGCCGCCGCGGTGCCAAAAATGCACGCGACCAGTACCGTTGATGCAGCAATATTCAAGCGCATTATTCTCGATGGCCGGATGGGTATGAGTCAAGAGGACGGCAGAATGGAACAAATCAAGTCTCTGCTGATGCATGTCTCAATGGTGAAGGAGAAGATATTCGAAGAGAGATGCCGAAGAGGGAACCAAAAGAGCAAGGAGCACATGGAGGAACCCTACTCCCGACTACCGCAACGATTCCAAAATTTTGATAAAAGTATTTGACGTAATCATGAATAAAGGCTCCAACTTAGAATAGTCTGTATTGTGTGCAAGTGGCTCTGCCTTGGGTTGCACTATTTTTAACTTCGCCGAGTAGGCCCAGCTAACTTCATACTTGGGCAAGTAGCCAAAGTCAAATACCTACCTACACAATGTAATTATGTATGCCCTCGAAAGGACCTCCGTATCTGGTAGCTTATCGTACATGTTGCCTGGTCCGCAGCAAGGAGGCTCAAACACTCTTGGAGAGAGTTATTTTTCATGATGCCACTCCCTCAACCCCGAACCGATAAATGCCGTGATGAGTGCCGAGGACGGTATAAACTTGAGTTTGCCAATGTTTTTTATGCAGAACTCTGTTTTCTGACGGGCTGCATCGTCACCAAGACTGATTTTTTGTCGCCTTTCGTGGCAAAGCCAAGCAGTGCGAAAGACGGGTCCATCTAGTGCTCTCTAGTTGCCTTCAACTACGTCAGAGATTAACACATCATTTGTGAGAATTAGAGTGGTGTGGAAAGATTCGAGGGTGGGAATCAAGGCAAAGATGGGCACCAACTATTGAAAGACATAGATATCTTGTCAGTTGTAGCCTCGCCCTCTGGAACTGACGCATGCATAATAGAGGGGGTCAAGCGAATTAGCTATTCCTCTAGTAATAGAGAGGCTTCATTCATAGTATAAAGAGAGATAAGCAGCTATAAAGTCTTCATTTATGATAAAAAGGCCTTTATTCATAGCCTTGGTAGCATTATAAACTTTGACTGACTACTTTAAAAAAAGAGGTGTATGGCGTTGTTGCGCCATTTTTTGCCGAGTTCGGCAGTAGCACATCTCATGACGAACCGTGAAGAGCGAGTCTTGAGAGAAGAAAGGAGGACTGGAGTTTCGCGAATAGCACGTGCTGCGGGCTTTTTGGACAAACTGAGCATCTCGGACTCCAGCAGTCAGGCGTAGACAAAAAACAGCTCGTCAATCCAGTATTAAGCCAAAAGACGGCTGCGGCTTCAACGTCGGCACACGTATGGTGCAGGAATAGAGGCGAAGCGATTTGAATGCAACTGCGCGACTTGAAGTTCTGGCGGCAGTTCTTTCCTTTTCTGGCCGAATACCCACCCAAGTACCTAAGTACCTGCCCAAAGTACCTACCTGCGCGGACCCGTATCCTGGTGACAGCTCGTGATAGGTTTGGTGATAATGTCGCTTTTTGTAATTATTATAAGAATAAGCATAATATTAAGCTATCTTATAATAGTTAATAAGGTTAAGATTATTTTTATTAGTAACTCTATATATTATATAAATAAAAGTAGTAAAATAACTTATATTCTACTAATAATTAATATAAGTAGAGTTATAATTAAAAGCCTTAGTATTATAATTATTCCTTCTATACTATTTACACTAGCTAGTGTAGGGATATTATTATTCTTATGCTATATAATAATAATTACTAGCTTTTAGTAAGTCCCTTATGCTAAACTACTATTATATAATATAAGAGTTGCTAGGTATAAAAAGTTTATACTATTTATTATAAATTTAGAGATTTATAGTAATTACTACATTAAGGCTATACCTAATTAGTATATCTATTCTAAACTATTATGCTAATATAATGTATATTTATACAATAGGTAGTTACTATCTTAGGGAGCTATAGCTATTATAAAAATAAATAGTATATATTATATATAGTAATTATTACTATATTATAGTTATAGCTTATAAAACTCTATTATAACTAGCTATCTTACTATATATTTAAACTTTTCCTATATCTAAATAGTGTCTTAATTCTTAATATAATAACTAGAATACCCTATATTAATATTTTAGCTATAGTGCTATTATAGTTATTATATATTTAGTTTTTTTATTTAGCTACTAATAAATTATTCTATTAGTTTCTATAGCTTAATTACGTAATATATTATTTATATATAATGAATTTTTAGTAGCATTTTAACTTATATTAGTAGATATATCTATAATATACCTAGAAGCTAGAAAAGTAAAGCTTAAGATTATTTATTTAAGTATAGAGTTTAGTGTTTAGAAATAGTTAAGTTTATAGATTTATATATATAGCTTAAAATAAAGTAAAAATAATTATATAGATTTATAGAAACTAAGAAATATTATTAAAATAACACTACTATACTATGCTATTTTAGAACTTACTAATTAAATTATAATATAAATAATGCTATATTTAGTATAAATATAATATCTATAATATAAAACTATAGTGTTATGAAAAATAGTAATATTTTAATTATACCTATAGAATATAAAACCTAGATAATTTTATAAGGAAAAATTAAATAAACTTAGATATAATATTAGTTTTTACTTACTATACTTTATTTGCTTATTATTTACTTTTATATAAAAACCTTTTTATAAATATATTATTAATATTTATTCTTAATTTTACTTTCTTACTTTTTATAAAGAAGCCTAGTTATACTTATAATGCTTCTATAGAGTTATATTAGTAGTAAGTAGTTAATTTATAAAAAAAAATGCAAAGTAATAATAATAGGTTAATACTATTATATAGCTTACCTATTTATATAAATACTAGTATATCTAACTACTTATAATCTATAGGTAAGAAAAAGAATATATACTATTAACTATATCCTTTATTTTATATATCTTGCTCCTTAGTTATATAAATTGCTAATTAATAAAGTTATAGTAATATTACTTAGTAATAGATAAAGGCCTATAAAGCAGATATATTTACTTTAAACTAATATAAAAATACTATAGATAGCTTAAGAACTATAAGAAAGGTTATTAGAAAGAAAATAATTTATAATTAGTTAAGGTTTATTAGGATAGTAAGGATAGACTTAAACTTTCTACACTAAAAATAAGAATATTAGAATAACTATAGTAGTTTACTATTTATTATAGAAGCTTAAAAGAAAAGTAAATATATAGGAAAGATAATAGTTATATAAAAGAAGGAATTCTATATAATACCTAAAAGAAAATTATTAGTATAGTATAGTATTTTAAAGTACTTTACTTATATAAAAGACTAATATAAAATTAATATTTAATAATTAAGAAAATATATACTACTATAAATGCCTAAGTTTAGAAAATAATTATAAATAGAAATAAATTTAAGTTCTAGTATATATAAAAAGGAACTAACCTATAAAAATCTTAATATATTTATAGAATAGTATAATATATAACACTATTAGTAGTATAAAGAATCCTAGATAGAAAATAATAATAAGCAGTAGTTTATATTATTTATACTAATATATATACTATTTAAGTATAGGATAAAGCTAGTTATATTCTTCTCTATAGAAGTGTAGGATATATAAATAGAAAAATAATTATTTATTCTATATATAGTAATAGAATATATAGAAGTAAATAATATAAAGAAGATATAAAATAAGGATATAAAGAGTAAATATTATATAGATTATAATATAAATAATGTATTTATATATCTTTATATATATATTATTAGTTTTAGAGGCAGGTAATATATAATATATAAAAAATAAAAGAAGGTTTAGTGTAATAAAGAAGGATAAAAAATTTTATTATATAATAATAAATATATTTATAAAAAAACACGCTAGAGTTACTATATAGTAGGCTAGCTATTTCTAGACTAAGGGCAGTTATATAATTAAAGAATAGCTAGGCTAGTCTATACTTATAGTTTTACCTAGTAGGAAGGAGTAGATTTATATAGCTACACTAGGTATATTTAACCTTAAGATATTAGTGTAAAACTCTATAGCTTTTCTAGTTTAGCACTTCTACTTAAATAGATTTACCCTATATTAGTAATTTATAATATATAATTTAATAATAATAGTAATAACTAGAGTTTCTTTTTTCTAGATCTTAATATAAAGTACCTTTTATAAATAATATATTTATTATATACTTATAATTCTTAATGTAATTAATATTTAAAAGCTATATAAAGTAAATATTTATATTTATAAATAATATACTACTATTATATTAAGGCACTATCTAAACCTTCTAACTATTAATATATAATAGTCTAATAATATTCTATTTACTAATTAGTTTATAAATTAGATAGTTAAGTATAAACTCTCTATCTTTATTTCTACTACATTATTCTATAAATTAAATTATAGTAAATAAGAACTTTAAATAAGATCTTATATATATAAATAGTCCTAGAAGTTTAATATATTTATTACTATTACTATCTATTCTATATATTAATATAAAGCTCCTAGCACTATAGTAAAGTTGCTCTTTATTACTATAGAAGTATTATATTAGATAGGTATCCTATAGCGCTAAGACTTAACTATATATACCTTATTATAAAGGCTACTTTCTAGCATTACTATAGTAGCTACTTACTAAAATTATATAGAATAATAGATTTATAGTTTACATAATAAGCTACTTTAAAAGTACCTTAGAATTTATAATTTATTAGTAACCTCTTTAAATATTTAACTTCTAAGAATTTATTCTCTTTATTTAACTTTATTCTATAAAGTATAAGTAGGTTTTTATAATGCCTATTTAGTGTAATTTATAGAATAGATTCTAAGCTATTCTCTAGCTTTAAAGTCTCTTTAAGTTTTAAATTAAGAGATTTTATAAGGTTTAGGCATTATATTTAAATTATAGAGAATATTGCTTAGACCTTAGGGTAATTATATATAAAGCATTTATTTATAAGTAAAGAAACTATAAGCTAATAGTTTTATTAATATAATAGTATAGTAGCTATATTCTAAAAGTTTATTAAACTAATAATCTTTTTAAAATATCTATTAAGAGTTTTAAAAAATTAATTAAGAACTCTAAGAAGTAAGTAAGAATTATACTTATACTTATCCTTACTTTAAAGAGTAAATACTATATAATTTCTACTATACTTCTCTATAACTTTAGTATAGTAAAGACTAGTGTAAATATTTAGTAGCTTTATTTTATTATTAAACTATTAGCCTTTATTTACTATTCTTTAAGTTATTTAGGTTACTAAAGTTTTACTAATTATAGAAATTAGAGTAAGCATAGAAACTTAGCTAGCATTAAATTCTAAAAGCACTATAGCTTATAATAATTAAAGGCATTGCTTAGTACTATAAGTTTATATAGTAGCTATAGAATAGTTAGCACTAAATATTTAATAAAGGGATATAGAAGAATTATACCTTACCCTAAATACACTACTTAACTATAGAATACTATAAGAAACTAAATTGCTTATCTTTTAGCTATAACTTAAGTAGTAAAAGAAACTTTTTTATTTAAAGAATAAGGTTTATAAACTATAAGTATAAAATAAGTAAATATTTAGTAAGCTATAATAAGCTATTTAATATTAGTAAAGGTTAAGGTATTATGCTTAAAATATAAGAAGTTAAAATAATTATAAGTAAGGTTTTATATTATAAGAAAAATATTTAGTTAAATTAAAGATTATTTTAAGTAACCTTATAATACTACTAAAAGGATTATATAACTTTAAGCTAACTTTTATATTCTTTAAAATTCTAAATAATAAAGTAGTAATTAGAGTTATCTTTAAGTTAGTAGGAATAGAATTTAGCAAAATATATTATTTATAAGCTCTACTCTAGAAGTTATAAGTATATTATTAAATATAGTAAAGATTAAGACTTTAAATAAGCCTTAATACTTAGAGTAAGTAGTATTAATAAAATAACTTTAAATTTAATTTAAGGCTAGGAAGAAATTATTTAAAAGTTATAGTAAGTATTTATTAGCTACTATAGAATATTATAAGACTAACTAAAGACTTTTATTAAGTGCTACTAATTATATATACTAAGTGTAGTTTCTATACTTACCTACCTTAACTTAACCTACTTATTTTTAATGCGCTTAGTATTAATTAAAAGCTACTTACTATATTAACTAAACTTAATAATATTAAAATTAAGGTTAGCTTAATTATTACTTAATATTAAATAGTAATAATATAGTTTTTTTGCTTTATAGTTAAGATAGCTAGCTAGTTTTTATTATAATAGTATATTACTTAGAATTACCCTAATAAAAGTATAAATAAATTTCTTCTCCCTTTAAATAGTAACTTCTATCCCTATATTAAGCTCTTAAAAATAATATAAACCTTTAAATATATTAGCTAAATTAGAGCTAAAAGGACTAAGTATAAGCAGTAAGATGCTACTATACTTATTATAAATATTATAACTTAAATATTATAGTATAAAATATACCCCCTTAAGTAAGCAATATATATTATAAAAGAGGCTAAATATATTAGTAAATATAAATATAAGGAGAGAGATAATATTTATATTTATAAAATAAGTTTTTAAATATTCCCTTTTAAATTCTTTTATTTCTTTTTTGCCTTAAAGTAATATAATAAGCTATATTAAATAAAAAGCCTAGCACTTACTATTATAAAAATAATAAATAGTATATAAAGCTATAAGTAAATATAGGTTAATAAGCATTAGATTAAACTAATAGTCTATATAAACTTTTAGGAGCTAGCTAACTATTTGCTTAGGGATAATAATAGCTTATTTATTAATAACTAGAACTAATTCTTAGTGTTATTTAGATTACTATAAAAAAATAGCCTAAGCCTATTATTATACTAGTTAGGCTAGTAGTGCATTAACTAAGTATACTATTTAAACCTTAAGGATAGAACTCCTATAACTACTCTCTAGTACTAATTAATAGAAGTCTAGTCTAATATATATAATTTGCTTAATATAATAACTATTATAAAAGTCCTATAAACTATTCTAATATATAAAATCTAATAGCTATAGAGGCTAACTAGTAGAATTATATATATAGTGCCCTAAAGTAGTCCTAATTAATTCTCCTTACTATTAAGCCTACTATAGTTTTAAAATCTTACTATTAATAAAGTAAGCTATACTATAATATATTTTTTATAAGTTAGTTTTAAAGCTAAGAAAAGTCTATAAAATATTATATATATTAAACACTAGTAAATCTTTATATAATCTTAATTATAATAGTAATAATGCCTTATTAAGCTATAGCGTCTTCTTTCTTAATTTAATAAGAGGTAGGCTACATTATAAATATTTTTAAAGAGTATCTTTCTAAAGTAATAATTCTTTTAATTATCTAATATTATCTATAAATTAGAGAATCTCCACTAATTCCCTATAACCCTAATATAATATATTATTTTACTCTTTCTAAATTATTAAAGCTATTATAAAATATAATAGCTTAGGAGGGAATATTATATATTTAACTTTTATTATTATATCTTTAATATATTACTAAGTTAAGTTATTAGCATATTAATCTTATAAAATATATAATGCTAGCTAATGTGAATTTTAGGGATTTATATCTAGCACTAGTGTTGTTTCTAACACGCATTATTAATTAATATTATTATTTAAAATATTATTATTATTGCTTAGATTCTATATTATATTCTATATTTCTTTATTTTAAAAATCTTTATTATTATTATTATTAAAGCTATAATTATTAGGCAAGTTATTTAGTTTATTAAATTAAAGGTATTTAACTTTTACACTATAGACGCTATTTATTATAGCCTAGGTTTATAAAGAATCTTACTTTTCTAAATATAGTAGTATAGTATTTACTAAATTTAAAGCTACCTCTATATTTATTCTTATTTTATAGTGCTTTTATATAGCTTAGTTATTTATATTTATTATATTTATAGGAAGTTCTATATAGTATGTATAGTTATTTATAGGGAGCTAGTTATTTAGTCCCTTAATGCACTATAGCTATTTCTAAATCTTTTTAGTAAGTTATAAAATATCTTATCTATTAAGGGAGAGTTGTAATAGAAAAGCATTAGAATTACTATATAGTGGCTCTATTATTCCTAATTTATTTACCTTATTTACTTACTCTACTCCTTTATCTTTTTAACTTATAACCTATTAACTAAAGTTATAAGCATATTAAATAAGTTAATATTATATACTAGGAAAGTCTAGCCCTATTAAACTAAATTATAGTATTCTAAGAATTAATTAAAAAACTAGAAGTTTTAAATAGTATATAAAGAAAATAGTTTTACTAATTATATAAAAATTATAAAATTTAAGTAATAAGAATTATAAAAGTTATAATATAATATGTAGGTAAATGCAATTTACTAACTGCCCTATATTATTTAATAGCTATAAACATTCTATTACTAGCTATTAGCTATCTAATACATCTAAATATTATTACCCTTACTACTACTAACTTACTCCTTCTATTTTTATTATAATTTAGAATTAAAATTATTTATAAATATATAGGGTCTAAACCCCCCCCCTTAAAAAAAAAAAATTCTATATTTTCTATGCCTCTTTTTTCTCTTCTTTTTTATACTAGAATAATAACTCTTTTAATCTTATTTCTATTATAACATTCTAACTCTATTTTATATTATAGTATTTATCCTATAGCCTTTATCCTTTAATTTTACTTTACTTTTATCTATTAAACTATAAAACTATAGAGTATTAAATCCTTAAAAGCTTAAATTTACTATAGTAATATATAGTAAGATTCCTAGTTACTTAAACCTAGAGCTAAGCTAGAAAATAAATTCTTCTCTAGATTATTCTCTAGAAAGACTACTTTAAGATAATATATTATTACTACCTTTACTTAGTAGCAATCCTAGTATTAATATTTTACTAAAAGTAAATAAAACTATTTTAAAGTAAGCTTATAGGCTTAAAGTAAGCTAATTCTATCTATTTATTATAGCGCTTTATATACTTATAAGTTTTATAGTTTAGTAATATTTCTATAAAGAATACTAGTAAAGTATTAAAAGTAGAACCTAAAAAGCATTACTATAAATTAAAGAATTAGTCTATTAATATTTATTAGGCTATAATAGAATTTAAACTTATACTTTAAGCAATTTATTTTATTAGCTTTAATTAAGCAGAAAAGAGCATAGCCCTTATATTTCACTTTAGTAATATAAAGCTATAATTAGTAAAAGAATACTATTTTATATATAGCTATAAAAAGTTTATTAGTCTTATAAATATATAGAAATACTATATAATTATTAAGTACTATATAAGTATTACTATCTTATTTATTATTAAATATTTAGCTTATTTTATTTATATAGAATTTTATTAAGTAATTATATAATAAAAATTATTCCTTTAAATAAATAGTTAATATAAAAGTTATTTAATATAATTTATTAAAATAATTTAACTTTAATAAATTTATATTAATATTTAATTAAATAATAGGCTACTTAAATCTTAAAGACTCTACCTAGAATATTAAGCACTAGTGTAAAGGTAAAAATAAATATTTTACTATAAAACTCCTTAATACTAATATACTATAGTAATATAGGTTAACCTTAATACTTACCTTAAGTTTAAGTATAATAATAAGAATAATATTACTTTAAAGAACTCTAAAAGTAAATATAAAAACTATACTAAGGATTTTATTTATTAGCACTAGTTTACCTATAGTATATTTTAGAAGTATTAAGTATATAAACCTAATTTTAAGGATATTAAGCTATACCTATATAGATTATTATAGTAGTATTTAAATTTAAACTAGAACTCTACTATATAAATTAATAAGACTAATTTTTATATCCCTAATAAAGTCTACTCTAATAATAAAATATAGAATATATAAAGTCTCTCTTTATAGCTTTTTTATTTTTTTATAATAAGTATATTTATACCTTAGTCTAGTATAAATATATAAACTAGCGCTAAGTAGATAGTTTAAAATACTAACCTATTAATATTTATTATTTATTCCTTATTTATACTTATACTTTACTAATATAGTTTTTTTTTTTTTCTTTATAGGTATATAGCTTATATTTAATAGGAGTTTTATACTATATATTTAGTAATTACTTACTATATTTTTTTTCTATAGGTATATAAATAAGCCTTATTTCTTTTTATAAGTATTATTTACACTTTAATCTTTAGTATTATAGAGCTTTTATATATTAAACTTATACTTTACTACTAAACTAATAACTAGCAATTTAGTTCTATACTAATAAACCACTCTATACTTTATATACTATATATTATTATATAATATATAAATGCTTAGGTTAATATTTATTATTTATCTATAAAATACACTTTATAATACATTATTTACTATACTTTATAGTATACTTTTTTATAAATAATATATTACTAAATTATATATATTTTAACTACCTAGCTTACTTATTATAATAGTATTATATTATTTATCTATATATTACTAGTCTATTTACCTATATATTATTAGTCTATCTATATATTATTATCTATATATATATTATAATAGTGTTATATTCCTAGCTAAGTAGCTTCTTTAGTTAGAGACTTTTATAATAAATCTTAGAAATATTTTACTATATCTTAAAGAAGAGACTATAGTAAAGATTATACTCTATAACTTTAATATATAAAAAAGACTTTTATATATATATTTAGGCTCTTATAAACTTAGCGCTCTATATATATATAATATGCTTCTTTCTTTATTTTTCTTTCTCTTTTTTTTTCTTTTTTATATTATCTTACTTTACTACTTTACTTATACTCTATTTTTTTCTTATTTTATTACACTATTAAACTATTAGAATTAGTTCTTTTTCTTTTTCTTCTTCTTCTTTATTTTATTTTTATTAATATTATTCTTTAGTATTTATTTTTATACTTTCTTTTTACTCTTAGAGTTTATTTAAACTTATTTTTTCTTTTTTAAAATACCTTAACTTTAAAAGGATAAAGAGGTACTTTCTTTAAGTTAAATAAATAGATTTTATTATATATTTCTTAAAAGTTACTAATAAAAAATAACTAACTTAGTAAATAAAGGCCTAACTATTATAGCGCTTACTAGCGTAATAATATATTATAGTAGCTTTAATAAAGAAAACCTTCTAAATGCTTAGAAAATATTTATAGAAAAGCATTCTAATTATATAATACTTCTTTATTATTCTATTACTAAACTAGCGCTACTTAATAAGCATTACTTCTATTTTACTATCCTTAACTATATTATAAAGACTTAAAAGTCTCTTTAAGTTTAGAACCTTAAATATAAAGGTAGGTTTTCTATTAAAAAAGGTAGTAAGTAAATGCCTAAGTAAGGGATTAAAAATACTTTTAAAATAAATAAAGGTAAAGGTATAACTTATAATCTCTTTTATATTATAAATATACTAATACCTTTTAATAAATAAAGCCTAAAATATAAATAATAAACCTATAATATAGAAGTAAAAGCATTTAGTAAATAAACCTATTATTTAAGTAAAGAAATCTATCCTTTAAGCAGAGAAATTTAAGATAAATAAAGAAGAAAAAGAAAAAGAAGACTATAATTAGTTAGATAATAAAATATAATATAAGAAAAGAGTTTAGCATTACTTTAATAATAAAGAAAAAGAAAATAATAATTATAATAATAATAATAATTATAAGGTTACTATAAAAACTAAAAATATATCTAATTATTCTTTAGGTTTTAAGGAGTAGTGCTTAAGCATACTAAGATTTAAGGATTATTTTTATAAGGATTTAAATAATAATTTAATTAAAATAAATTATTTTAATTCTAATACTTAAATTGCTTACTATAGAAAAGTTTAACTATATTATAAAATTATATATAATAAGATACTAAATAATAATAAGCCTAGATCCCTAAATATAGAGATATTAGTAGATAAAATTCCTATAAATTTAGCTATAAAAAGCTATAAAACTTAAGGCTTATATATTATAATTATATCTAGCTAGGATAATTATAATAAACTTAATAATAATCTGCCTTCTATTAGCACTCTAATAAATAAGACTTAAACTCTATATAAAAGCAATAGCTTTAGAATTATAATAAAGTATAGTAATAATACTAAGAATAAGATTAAAGAATAATTATTTTCTCCTAACTCTATAATAAGTACTACTTAAGCAAACTATAAAACTTAAGCATTTTTTCTTCTTCTTTTTTTCTATATTCCTAGGATTTTTATTTATAATATATATAATAATAATTAATAATAATGGATTATAAGCTTAAAAGGTTATAATTATTATAATATTAAAGTTTTTATAATATATAGAATAAAGCTTAGAATGCTATATAAAATAAGTACTAAGTTAGCGCACTTTAAGAAGTATATTATAGTTTTCTTTTAGTTTTTTTATATATTTAAAACACTATAGAAAAAATAGTATATAATAAGTTCTAAGAAAGTTTTAATAAGGAACTTATATAATAGTATAGATATATTCTTAGTTAAGATAGGGCGTAATAGGATGCAATAGAATATAGTATAATTAATAGATAGTATTTTTTATAATTAATATAGTAGTAACTATTATAAGTATAATAAATAATTAATTAAAGAAGAGAATAAATACTTAATATTTTTTATATTATTTATAATATATATATAAGCTACTATTATAATATAAGTAAATTAAGTAGTAGGATATTATATATACTATTTCTTAGTAATACTTAATAGAAAAAACTTACTATAAGCTTAGTATATTTATTTTTATAATAAGCCTTTATATATTATAATTATAAGGTGTTATTTTCTATAGTATAAAATATATACTATATACTAGATACTTTATATTATATATGCTTTATACTATATATTCTATATTCTTTAGAATAAAACATAGATCTTATATAGAAACATAGTATTTTATATTTATATATATAATATGCATTATATTTTTTATAATAAAATATAATATAAAAACCTTCTTTAGTACTGTCTTTTATATATATAAATTATCTATTATATACATTATTATTATTTATTATTCTGTCTTTTTTATATATTATTCTTTTATATATATAAACTATTTATTATATATATTATTATTATGCAACTTAGACTCTTATTTTTTTATAAGACTTATAGCGTATTTATAATAGCATTTATATTTTATATAATAAAGTAATTTTAAGGTGCTAATAGTTTATCCCTTATATATTATATAACTATAACATTACTATATAGATTATTATAATTATAGCAGTATTCTTCTATTTAATAATATATTATAATAGCTATTCTAGTTATTATAGCTAGTCTATTATAAGAATTGCTTAATAACTCTTATAATATTAGAAATAATATTGCGCAATATTATAATACTAACGAGATGTTAGTAATAATTACAAAAAGCGTCATTGTCACCGACCTGTCACCAGCTCTTACCAGAATCCGGCGTGGCGCGCGAAGGTAGGTACTCAGTATTGGTATTGTATTGGTTTTATCACAGCCCTTTTAAGACGTATCATTGTTACAGAATCTATAATAGCTGCCCATTTTGTCAACAGGATCCGGCCCGGAAGTATCTAGGCACACGCTCCCAGGCAAGATGTAGGATGCAACGCAAGTACCTGCTACTTAACCCAGAGATGATCAAGTGGATTGCTGGAAGCCGGCGGTCGGCCGGCGGCAGGCATCCTCCACCACCGCCTGCATGATGTACGAATATCATCAGGGGCCGAAGGAGGGAAAGAACGACCGATCGTGCGAAGCGCCTGCCATGGACAAGATTTTGGGATTTTGGGATTTGGGTTCGAAGAATTAGCCGCCCGCCAGGGCCCATTGCTCCTTCGTGCTCCGTCCGCCCTTCCGCGGCAGATCCACTTCTTCCATTGTGCATTGTTCGCTCACTTTTTCCCTTTTTACCTTTTTACCTCAACTTTTCCCATCAACAATGCCGCTCACCTGCGCCCCCCCCCGCCTTGACAGTAGCCAGGAGCCAGCCGTGGCAGCGCAGCGTCTTGCCACGTGCAGAATGTACTGCTTAGGTACACACATAGGCACCTACGTAAGCATATGTACTTCCAGGTACACAAGGTGGCAGCCACAACTACTCCTGCCGTTCCGTGGGATCCGCGATCCGTGATCCCACGCTTCGCCCCAAGAGAGTAGTGCCCCAAGTATTATTGGCATTATGGCTTGCGGGGTCGACCTCTCAGTCCCGAACTCCTGAGTCCTGACTTGCCTGAGTCCTGAGCTCTCGAGTCTCAACGATCATCGTCGGTCTGGCCAGGGGCAATTTAGCCAGTACTAAGTACAAAGTAGTGCAACCCTCCCGTAGTTCTGCTGCAAGCATACACAACTTGTGTACTGTTGTACATATATCTTACATATAAATCTCAAGTAGGCTCTTTCAACTCGGCTTGCCGTCCAGTGTGTCTATTCATAGTCATCCTCACAAGTTGAACAATATAGAATATTCGTTGACGACTCGGCTGTGGATCGTGTTCGAGAAAATATCGCACTGCAACAGGCGCCAACCTCTGTTTGCCAGCATGGCTTTGTTGGATTACGTCCTCTCACCGTGGGCAATCCCGGCCGTCCTCGGGTTTGTCGTATTCACCTACCTATTCGACTATTTCGTCACATTTGGACATTTGCGAGGGATCCCAGCTCCGTGCGGCGCGCAGTTCTCCAATCTCTGGTTACTCTCAGTCTGCCGACGAGGCCATCGCTACAAGACGGTCAACGAATGCCATGCCAAACTTGGAAAGGTGATTCGCCTTCAGCCAAATCATGTCAGTATCGCTGATGACGAGGCCATACACGTCGTCTACGGACATGGCAACGGGCTCTTGAAATCGTGCGTCACTCCCACTCACCCAGCCGGCTTTAGCTTGTTTCTCCGATTTTTTTTCTTGTTGTTTTGCTGGCCCTCGGTTATTTTTAACTAACCAAGACAAACAATAAATAATGTAGTGAGTTCTATGATGCTTTTGTATCCATACGTCGTGGTTTGTTCAATACCCGAGACAGAGCAGAACATTCGCGCAAGAGGAAGTTGGTATCGCATACATTTTCGACCAAATCTATCGTTCAGTTTGAGCCTTATATTCATGAAAACCTTGCGCTCTTCGTGAAGCAACTCGACAAGTTGATCGAAGACAGCCCACATACGAATTGTGGCAACAAGGAGGCGCATATTGACGCTCTCCTGTGGTTCAATTTTCTAGCGTTCGACGTCATTGGAGACCTTGCCTTTGGGGCTCCATTTGGTATGCTTGACAAAGGCGCCGATGTCGCCGAGATCCGATCTTCACCAGACAGTCCCCCAGTGTATGCGCCAGCCATTGAGATTCTCAACAGACGTGGCGAGGTGAGCGCAACTCTGGGATGCTACCCCCAACTGAAACCCTACGCAAAATGGATTCCCGATGCCTTTTTTAGCAAGGGACTGGCAGCGGTCCAGAATCTTGCCGGCATCGCTATTGCCAGAGTCAAGGCTCGGATCGAAAATCCTCCCAATGTGGAGCGCAAGGACCTCTTGGCTCGCTTGATGGAGGGCAAAGACGACAATGGTGAGCCTCTTGGACGTGAAGAATTGACCGCCGAGGCCTTGACCCAGCTCATCGCTGGGAGTGACACCACCTCCAATTCATCCTGCGCCGTCATGAACTACCTAATCCAGAACCCACGCGTGCACGAGAAACTACAGAAAGAGCTCGATGCGGCGATCCCCGAGGGCATCAACGTGCCAACGTTCGACATGGTTCGCGATCTTGAGTACCTTGCGTGGGTTATTGACGAGACTCTGCGCCACCACTGCACATCTGGTATCGGACTGCCTCGCCAGATCCCGCCCGGCTCTCCTGGCATCACCTTCCGTGGCCACTACTTCCCAGCAGGAACGGTGCTCAGCGTGCCAACGTACACCATCCATCATTCAACGGAAATCTGGGGAGACGATGCAGAGGAGTTTAGGCCGGAAAGATGGCAGAATGTCACTGCACGACAAAAGAACGCGTTCGTGCCATTCAGCTACGGACCAAGAGCCTGTGTCGGACGCAACGTGGCCGAAATGGAAATGAAACTCATTGTCGCCACGTGGGTGAGAAGATATGCCGTTACGCGCCGACAAGGCGAGATGAAGACGAGAGAAGGCTTTCTACGGAAGCCACTAGGCCTAGAAGTTGGGTTGTCACGCAGATGATTTTTTTTCGTGTGTTTTTGTTTTCTTCTTTCATCTGCCTCTTGGAGGAGAATCCTTGGTTGTACTCGACCTATTCGGCGGGCTTGCAGCCGAACGGCTTGCAATGTTGAGTTTTGACAAAACTTTTATACTAGAATACCCATGTATGGTTACAACGTCTTTTTACATTTGAGGCAAATGATTTCCATTTTCAAACCTTGTCCACCCTCCAGACATGCTTACAATATATGTCTGTGCATCAGGTTTCTCCAGTGACGCATACCAGCATGCACCTCAAGTGCCGGACAATACTATTCTTTGGAGCCTCTCACCTCTCCAATCCAGCCCCCATCTCTCAAAACACCTCATCAGGGGTGTCCAGACTCCACTCCACACATATCCGGATTCTGCAACGCAGCAGCTTCACATCCTACCCCAGCCCTACCGCTTTCATTGTGCGCACAACCGGACACAATCCCGGCGCAGGGAGACTGATATTCACGTTTAACCGGCATACAAAATACTCGGTTCATGATGATGATGATGATGATGCCGTGATTTATGGCTCCTTTACCTGGGCCGTGTTGACTTGGAGGGGGTTTGGGGAAGGGGTTTCTCGCGCGTCGCGGGGTAGTATTGTCTTGCCTGGGCAGTGTCGGTTGTTAATCATTATTTCTTCTTTTCCTCTTTTTTTTTTTTTCACATAGAGCAGGAGCTTATATCACTGGTTGGATTGTTCGAACAGAAAGACAGGCAAATAAACTTTCTCATTCATTAGGTGTCCTTTCATCAAGAGCAGCCTTTTATTAACCCATTTCCTGTTTCTGTTTCTGTTTCTGTTTCTGTTTCTTTCTTTTTCTTTTTTTTTTCTTTTTCTTTTTTTTAGAAAAGAAAAGAAAGTGCTTTTCTATGCGGCCTATTTTACATTGACAAGGGTTGCGGCATTGAGGTATCTTGAGTCGTTGGTGACGACTGCTTATTGCTATTGGGAGTGGGCTTAGCAAAGGTGTGTGTTTCTCTCTCTTTCCTCTCTCTTTTTCTCGTTCTTTTCACTTTTTTTTTTTCCTTTCTAGAGTCACCCCATTGTCAAAACGCCTCACCCATCCAACGAGCCACGGATATGCTGCAGCGCAGACATCTCACGCGCATCATATGTCCAGTTTCTATGTCTTGTAGACGGATGCCACTGCCGTGTTAGGTTCTCGCCTTGCTCACAATTGAGTTGCACAAGATGCGCATTCGGTGCATGTGTGTCTTCTTGGCGCAAGAGAGCATACTGGGGGCTAGTGGGAGCTCCGTGGAAGGCAAGTCAAGGGTACTTGCTGTGGTGTGCTGTTATTAAGCTAGGTAGTTGGCGGGGAGGTTTCGTGTACTGGGAGGGATGTGTATAAACTGGATGACTACGTTAAACGGGGAAAAACAAAACAAAACCAAAAAAAGCGGAAAAAAGAATTGGGCGAAAAAAAGGTCTTTAATTTATAGCAGATATATATATATATGTGTGTGTGTGTGTGTGTGTGTATGAATCCCATACCTAGAGTCTATACCGTCACCGTCTTTCTCTCCTCATGCTGCGCCACGCTATGCATCTCCCCTCCCATGCGCTGCTTCTCGTCGCAGGTCACGTCCTGCCGTTCGGCATCCCGGTTGCCATACCGACCGATTTTGTACCACGGGAGGTCGAACAGGCGGTCCATGCTTTCTAGGCTCCGTCCGCTGGTCTCGGGGACCGAGAACCACACCCAGAAGCCGCCGAGGATGGTGACAGCCGCGAAACACCAAAAGGTGCCCATGGGGGAGATGCCACCCGCACTGACGGGGAGGAGCATGTTGGGGACGGCGCGCGTGTTGCCGTACTGGTTCGCGAAATGGAGGGTCATGGCCCAGGAGGTGGCCAGGGCGCGGATGCGCAGGGGGAACAGTTCTGCCGTGAGCAGGTACTGCATTGAGTTCCAGCCTAGGGCCCAGCCGCAGCCGGAGATGTAAATCATGGCGACGGCGCCGCGGCTGGCGGCGAGCTTAGAGGAGGGGAGGACGAAGTTCGACGTGGTGCCTAGCTGGGGCACCGCGGTCAGGAAGGCGGCCACGTAGATCATGGACACGGCCTGCAGGGTGATGCCGGTGAGGAGGGCGCGCTTGCGGCCGATGACATCGACGAGGAAGAGAGCGCACACGAGGGCCGAGACTAGTTTGACGATGCCAAACACGGCCGTGACCAGAAGGCCCTGTTGCTCGCCGCTGATGCCCAGGATGCGGAACAGATCGACCGCGTATAGCGTGATGGAGCCAGCGCCGGACCATTGCGATAGAAGCTGCACCATGGTGACCAGGTACACGCGGTACAAGTTGCTCTTGACCAGGAACATCTCCTTGAGCTTGCCGGCCCAACCTACACTGCTGATTGCCTCGAGCTCGTGGTCCAGCGCCGCCTCGATGGCATGGATTTCTCGTTGAATGTACTCGCTCTCGGCGGGCTGCTGGCGCAAGCTGGCCATGATCTTGGTGGCCTCTTTACTCTTACCCTGCTTGACGAGAAATCGTGGAGACTCAGACTGGGCAAACATGAGCACGAAAATGATGCCCGCCATCATGATGTGCAGGCTGGACGGGACAAGCCACTGCTTGTGACTCGAGTCGGCGATATGCAGCTTGGCGCCATAGTTGGTGAAGTAGGCCAAGACGATACCGATGTAGACGGCGCCGGTGAAGAAGCAGGTGCAGAGACCACGGATGGACGCAGGCGCGACTTCGGCAATGTAGATGGGCCTTGAATTTTTGCATAAATCAGTTTGGCGTGTCTATCGTAAAAAAGAAGTGAAAAATAGAAAGAAAGAAATAGAAAGAAAAAAAGAAAAGGGTAAATAGACAGTAACTTACCCAACGACAGGGGTCTGACCCACCCCCAGACCTGCAATGAATCTCCCCGCATAAATGGCGCCGAGATTGCCATGGATGCCGCCAATCATGAAGATGACAATCCCGACAATCCACAGCACACAGAGGAAGCGAGTGGCCATGATGCGACCAATGCGATCACACAAAAGAAACGCTCTATTAGGTTCAAAAGTCAGCCACACAAGGGAACCAACCCCTCCTCAAAAGGGAAAATCATGCTGAAAACGTTGGATATGTGTCATGTGGGCACGAATGTGGTGACCAAAGTGGTCAATGTAAAGGATAAGAAATGTCAGCCGACCAAGACACACCAACTTACATGAGTGCGCCTGCAACAGACCCAATTTGCACCATGGCCGACACGTTGGCCTTGATGTTGGCCTTCTCCACAACCGAGTAGGATGCATAGTGGATGGAGGCTTTGAAGTCGGCCGAGTTGAAGGCGCCAGAGATGAGGCCTTCGTCGACGCCGCGCGCGGCTCCCAGCAGACCAAAAGAGATGACGGCAAACCAAAGCCGCCAGTTGAAGACGCCCTGGGGCTCGCCCAGATCCTTGAGCCGGAAGATGTTGACTGGCTTCTTGACGCCGCCTGCCATGGTGGGCACCGTGAAGATGGGGTTCTCGACTGGGAGCTGACGTGTCTCTTGGCAGCTGATGTCTCTGTTGGGATGTGAGAGAGTCCTACTCTTGGTCTCCTGGCGTCCGGTATCTGCTTGTGTGCGTATGTGCGTTTGATGCAATAAAGCAGCGCAGCCGTTGAAGAAAAAAAGACAAAGTAGAGCGTCGCAGAGTATGGTTCCATATGCTAAGCAGAGAAGAGGAGGACAGAATCACCGAGTTTCATGACGGCCTCGTCTGTTTAATATACGCTTTGAGATGGGAGGGGACAAAGTCTATCGCCAATGACAGGACACCACCACCAAAGCCAAGAAAAACAAAATGCGAGATCCAATTCGTGCAACGACTGCAGACTCGATCTTCTGGTGGCTCCTGTCCTTGTAAGCGCGACACCACCATGGCATGTCCTTGACCGCAAAGCCTCTATCCAATGGTTGTGTCAGGAATTGGGGCATCTGGCATGAGAGAGAAGGAAGAAGACGTGGAAATGGCGGCGGTCTGACTAGGTGCTGCGCTGGATCAACATTGCAGGGAATCGCTGACTAGTAGATCAGATTGAAATGGCAAACGCCGTATGCCGTGTGCGGGGTGGACGAGAAGCATATCGAAGTTTTCATGCGACATGCTCGTCAGTGAAAGAAACTGAAACAAGACACATTGACAGACATGAGTCAACTCGAGACGAGACGACAGATGATGCACCACTGGCTGCCCCTTCACTACGAGGTATGAGTGTTGATTTGGACATGCGAGAGTCGTGGCGGCGCTTCTGGCAAAATGTTCGACGTGGTTCATGACTAACGGTCACCTATCTCATCGTCCCATGTCGCAATCAGGCACACAGCCTACGCCCGGTCCCGTTGAATGTAGAATCTAGATCAAGATCACCTTCCCAACATTTGTGCACTCCTAACTCCTCCTGGCACTTGTGATTGAAGACCCGACCCGCAACGGCCGGGATTCTCCTGCGACAGCGCCCTTGAGCGATGTTACGCTGCGATGTTTTGCCTGCGACTTATGCAAGACTTCGGTTGATAAGGCAGGCACTGCTACAATGCCATTCTGATGGTTCATCCCAGAATCTGCCCTTTCCCATTATGTCATTCACTGCAGTCGGCTCGAGGACATAGATGCGCCGCCATCATTTCCAAGCTCGCGCGATAGGATCAGGAGGTTTTGGGACCAAAAAAAGAAAAGCCACTGCGTGTGGTGGCGGTTGAACAGTAAATGCGACAAAACACCAGCATTTATTCGGCCATGATCCGGCGATTTATAGCAAATGAGGGGGCTGCGGGCCCGGGGTCTCCGCACAGAGGAACTTTGACTTGGAATTCGGTGCTCGTCGGCAAATCACCCGACCAGATGTTACAAACTTGAGATTGCGGGGTAAGGTTTTCAGCGAGTTTCCCTCGAGGCCAGACGGGGCTTCGAATCGCCACGTGGTGCCGCATCGCCGAGCCAAGAACAACTTTGCAATCCGTTCGCAAGGAGGAACTTGACAGCGACTTGCAATAAAGATCCGCGTGATCATTTTCCAAGCCCGGACTCGCAGCGCTTCCAAGCGCGTAGCCAGAACTAACTTTTGCGCATCATGCTTGCGTAACTTGACTGGAAAGTTGGGGTGTTCATGGCCAATCCAATCTCGACAGAAGTTTGTTGAATCCTCGTGACAATTGCACATCACAAATTTGGCTGTTTGGCACGCTAAAGCTACAGCTGAAAAAGTGCTAATAAGGGTCGGTCGATTAACCCTCCGCCTTTGCTAGGGCTGGTTGATCCCGACGACAATTTTGCAGGAGATTGCTCGGCTTACGATGACCCAATGCAAGCGGCTGATCGCACCAGGCCAAGCACCTGATTCTTTGATTCTGTAAAAGAAGCGGCGCTGCCGGTGCCCTCCCAAGATTTTCGTAGTGGTGACTCGCAATTCAGCTTTCCTCTCTCTTTCGTCTTATTCGGGTGGACAGAATACAATGCCTGGCAGCGCGCGGAAGCACCGATCCCAACCTGGCGTCAAGTCACAACTGTGGCGCTGAGATGAGGGTGCTGTAGTCCAATTCGGTATGGTTGCAGAGGAGCTTTCCAACACAATCCAATAGATAGGGCTGGATTCCGCGCTCATTCTATATATATACCAGTGTGGTGGATGCGATGTCCCCGTGACGCTGGTGCCAGTGCCTAAATAACATTCAGATGATGCTAGGCGGGATATGGCCTGGCGGTAGAGCTAGCCCAGATCCTATTGAATTCTTCACCAAAGAAAAAAAATAAGCGACCGCCGTCACGACGGACGAGAGAAATGCTACTTCGACACGACGTTATAGCAGGGGCGAGTGTAGCTATACCAATGAAGACGATGCAAAGGGGGAAAACATAACAAATATTTGCACTTCTGTAAAATTCGACAGTTGATCTTCAAGCTGCGCATGTGCCGTATTGTTTCAATATCAAGCTCGCCGGCTCATCAGGAAGCAGTGCGGCGCCAATTCTGGCATACTATCTTCAATTAGTAGTATACGAAAGCTTCTCACTTCTTCCTATCACCGTGCCGGTAGTCTGTCCAGTATTGTGCCCAGATCTTGTATTCGTCCCGAGTCCCTCGGAATCGGAACGGAATCTCAATGATGTCTTGGAAACCCTCCTCCATGCTGGGTTTTTGGAAGTCCTTATCGAAGCTGGTCCACGCCACTCCAGGCAGAATCTTTCTCTTAATGTTATCATCATCTGCTGCAAGGGACTTGTTGAATACTCGCACTGCGTCGTTGTGTTTGCCGATAGCGAACGGGGTTTGGAACCACAGGCATCGGATAGGCACCTTTGCCTCTTTGGCAACTGTTACCCAAACCTCTCTGGTCTTGATGTTGCGATTTGTATTATCTGAGAGTACATGTCAGCCCCTTGCGGCTGTCACATTCGAAGTTCGTGTTGAAATTTTCTTTTTTAATTTGCGAGAAGAGGAGGAAGAGGAGGAAGAGGGGGGGGGGGGGGGGGGGGGGG